>JAOTAX010000007.1:23798957-23809964 GCA_025629825.1 Erythroxylum guanchezii
TAAACTCTTATAACCCATACAAATCTACTCAAATATCAAAGCCATCAAAATTAATCAATTCTTTTCTCATTAATTTTTCTTAAAGCACAAAACATCTCTAACACAATTCATATACAAAAACACTCATTCATTTCATTTTAATATTTTTAATTTCCACTAAAAATTCGGGGTCCAACACAAATATTCCTCCTTTCTTGAATCTTCTCTTTGTTTGGGTTGTAGCAAACACCAAATACCTTCCTTGGCCTCCAGAGAGGATGCAAAGATGAAGAAAAATAATGTATAAGTATGGTTAAAGCACCAAACAAGATGTGTTCAAGTAGATGCTCAAGTGAGAGTTAGATCAATACCAAGTTACATGCAATAATTGCTTAAAATTGCATGAACAAATCTCAGGATCACACCTCTCAACTTCTAGAACTCTTCTGGATCCTTAGCCTCTTTATTAAGTGTGTTTTTGGCTAAAAATTCATGTGTACATAAGCGAGTTCTAAGCCACGATCGTGGCTTGCTTAAATGACAACCATGCATACTTTGTTTTTCATCCGATCTTTTATGTGTGTGACCCTTAGGTTTTCAGTTATTTTGGCCACTTGAATTAACTCTTATTCTGAGCAAATCATGAAGGGTTTTATGATGCCAATTTATCGGAATGTAAATGGATTAACACTCAAACTCTTTGATAGTTAATTATTCAACTTGCGAGCCATTCCATAGTCAATTACTGTGCAATTCATCCCTTCACGATCCTATACCCCACTTGGCTCGGAATATGGATTATGTGTCAACTCCCACTAGACTGACTATGTCAGATATAGTCCAAGTGATGTTAGTTCTTGTCCTGAGGATCTCATTACTCTATGTGTCATTGAAGACTCTCTTTATGACACATAAGTAATGACCCCGACAAGAGGTCATGGGTATCATCTCCTTCTATCAGGAGTGGTGAATCTTTTATTGGCTACTCAATTACCTTCGAATACCAATAGTTGTACCCAATCACTACCTATAAGCGACCTCATCTTGATGCAACAAGGAATGGTGTCAAAGCACAGGATCAGTATCTAAGATATCCTTGAGTATCTTAAGTTTAAGGATATTTGCACCATTGTTATGATGAGATTAATCACTAACATTTGATAGATCATCCATATAATAATCTCATAACGGGTCATCCAATGTACTTACTACTCTTAGTAAGCATCCATACGTTAACTTTAACCATCTCATGCTTACAGTTAATAAGATCCACTACTTGATCAAATCAAGGAGTATAATATGTGCTAGTCTATCCAGATTAACAATGTCATGTCTCATTAATCATATAACTTGAGATAATTTAGATACTAACATAATTGCACATGATAGGAATCTCATTATCATGATTTCATCATGATTTCCTTCATGCTATGTTTTATATCATGGACTTCATTAATTCAGTTTAAGATAGACATCAATTTATAGATAAATGAACATCAAATTAATGAAAATTATCTTTCGCTTTATTAATCAAAATAAAGTTTGTACAAAAGTGCTAAAGGTGATTGTCTTTAGAGCACCACTCTAACATATATATGTTGTAATACAGTTTATTTCTAAAATCTTAAAGGCTCAAGGATGTAATGAAGTACTTCATTAGTCAATGTTCGGGGGCTTTTATCATTAGAATTCATTCCTTACACAAGAAATATTCAAGGATTATAATACTAAGGCTTCTATTAAAAGTTGCTCTCTCAAGATTGATTTTGCAAAAGCATTTGATACTCTTAACTGACAATTTATAACTAACTCCTTACATCCTTTTTGTTTCCCCAAGGTTTTTGTTGATTGGTTTAAAGAGTGTATTACCTCCTCCTCCTATAGCATAATTATGAATGGAGAGCCTATCATGCCTTTTAAAGGAGCTAATGGAATCAGCCAAGGGGACTCTTTTTCTCCTTATCTATTTGCCATTATCATTGAAGTGCTTACAAGTATGGCAACTCTCAATCTTAAGGTGAACATTGCATTCAAGTTTCATTATAAGTGAAAATAGCTTAAGTTGTTCCATTTAACTTTTATAAATGATTTATTGATGTTTTGTGGAGCTAACCCTTTATCACTTAAGGTGCTTATGAGATCTCTACCCATTTTCTCCAACTTATCTAGATCATATATTAATGCAGATAAAAATTCTATTTATGTTTATGTTAGAGTTAATAATGCTTTTAGCCTTATAGAGTTATCTAATTTCCAACTAAATTTTACTCCCTTCAAATATTTAAAAGTTCCAATTTCTACCAAGAAACCAACATATATGGAGTGCGTTCCTATAATGGAATCTATAAGAAGTAGAGTCTCTAAGTGGCAAAACATATACCTCTCATTTGTTGGAAGGTAACAACTCGTAACATATATGCTCACTAACTTGGATAGACACTGGTTCTTTTATATAACCCTTCCTAAGAGAATGATCAAGGAAGTGGAGAAAGTTATCAAAATATATATATGGACAAGTGCATAAGCAGTCTACAGGGCTCTAAAGTAAAATGGTTCGACTTGTGCCCCTCTAAAAATGAGGCGGGTTTGGTATAGTCTCACTTAAGGTAAGATGCGACATACTTGCAAAAAGAGTTTAGAGACCTTCTTTAACAAAGAAGTGATTTGGGTTAAATGGGTGAATGTATATTACCTAAACAATACTAGTTTTGGGAACTTGAAACCTAGTAGGGAGCATTCTTGGTATTTAATCAAAATGGCGATATTAAGGGGCACATTGAACCTATATCTAAAAATTTGATCGGATAGCAAATTAACATGATTTTGGTTTGATTTTTGGTGTAATCTAGGACCTCTTCATCTCAACTCTAATCTAAACTCAATAAAGATGAGGATTCTTCTTAAAGCAAAGGTAAATGAGATCGTAGATGACGAAGGATGGAACTACAACATAAGAAATATGTCATTAATAACCGTTGATCTTTTAGATTATCATACTAATCCAAAGAAAGCTAATACAACTATACGGTAGAGGGACAACTTCAGGCAATTTATAGCATGAAAGGTATATCATTGATAGTTGCTAATATTCTAGATTATCAACATAATCCTAATAAAGCAAATGAGAAAAAGATTCAAATATGATTAAGACCTCATTTATATGTTTATGTTACATTGAAGCTTTATGGAGGTATATTATTTATTTTATTTCTTATTTTATATTTTTAGTTGTTATTATTTATTTATTTATTTATCATCATCGTGATGATGTATGTATATTTTTATTTTAATTATTTTAATATGTTTTTTCATGTAAATCTATCAAAATATCTTCTTTATGAGTTAAAAGTAAAGATGTACATTTAGAGATCTTTTCATAACTCGTATATCAGGAAGACTTCTATTAAGATATTTGATTTGTTTGGCAAACAACTTATCAATTGTTTTTTAGTTGACTAACACAAGTTAGTTGTTTAATCATCTTAAAAAGCTAATGAAAATGTTTGGTGAATGGCTTATTGGTTGATTTATTTAACCTCAACAAGCTAATTTTAGAAAAGCTCCATAAGAGAGAGGAATGTTTTTGATGTTCAGCCAAAATTTAACAGTAAAAAACCAAGTATACCCTCCTTTCACAAATTTTGAATTATGTTAATTATACGATAGTGACATTATGAATAATTCAAACTAAAAATCATGCATGTGATAAAATATTTTACAATGAAGTGAGTTTTTTATTTACAAAACTTGAGAGTGTATATTATGCTAGTGACAAAAATTTTTTACTAATGAAATAAGTTTTCTGGTTACAAATAAAAAAACGTTACAGTGACAAAAATTTAAGAATCTTTTATGTTTTTTATTAGAGTTAAAAACTTGATTTCATAAAATTAAACATTTAATTATGGCCTTATAATTTTTTTAAGTCATATTCTCATTCGTTATTTTACACTTAAACAGATAAATACTAAACAACTAATTTTATCAAGCATCTTTAACAAACAACTAATTTTATCCACTGATCAAATCAGCCAATAGGTCATTGTATTATTGTTGTTATTGTATCTAAACTTTAGGGGGGAGAAAAACAACAAACATAAAAGGATCAAATTAGATAGACACTTTTGTTAGATAAGAAAAGTGACCATGATTAAGCATGCTCATAAGGATTTGTCAACAAGAATGAAAGACGCATGGAATCTGACATATTAGTTTTACAACGTAGAAATGTCTGCTAATGCTCTTTGCATATTCTAACATAGGCTTGCTTCGCTTCCTGGAACATAGCTGTCAGCTCACCTTGTTGTTTGAGAGCTAAGCTGGGACCATTTCGTAAATTTTTTATGCCATTTATATATTTATTTAACTTTAAAACAATGAAAACATGTGATTAAACGAGGCAAATGGGGCAACGTGTCCCCGCCATTGTAGAGCTAGACAAAGCAGCTTCCTTGTTCCGATCTTAGGGTTCTTGCCCCAACAAGTTGGTCGAGGTTGTCTTCTGAGAAGGAATGAGAAGCCTTCACCATCTATCTCATGATTATCAATTAAGAACAAGCAAGAAGTTTGTATGCGAGTTAACAAGTTATAGATGACCTTATTTCTTAGTCTTTTTTGAACTGATGATGTAGGTAGATTCAGTCTGCAACTTGTGTATCCGGGGGGTCATACTTGTATGTATCGAAATCTAGGATTCGGTTTCGGCCGTTTATGGAAAGTTACTAGGGAAAAGTTGAAAACTTTCGGCTTGATTTCTGTTTGAATCCGCTCATCAAGGCAAAAGGTAGTATCGGGCATTGGCACTTGGCTTCATCAGTTTTGATGCATCCAGATACAACTTTTACTTGTATTGATGTTCTTTTCATACTGGGTTTTCTTCAAAATGAAGAAGGATCAGTGAAGTATCACATTTTGGTAACTGAGCCTTCGCCCATTTTGAGAATTCAGTCATGGACCCCAAATCGCCATCCAAACTTAAGCTTTCCATCACGGTTAAACGGGTTCTGAAACTATGTAGAGGTATCATAGTGGTTTTGCTGTTAGTATTTGGTGTTTACTTTGGTTTTAAACATTCGAAAGCTTATTTAAGAGAAAGCAATTACTATACTGTTGTTGTGGATTGTGGAAGCACAGGAACACGAGTGAATGTATACGAGTGGAAATCAAGAAGTTTAGGCAATCAGGAATTGCCTGTGTTGGTGCGTTCTTATCCCAATAATTCAACCGAGATATTGTATTCAAAAGGTGTTTGTAGTTATCATTGCATGCAAACTGAGCCAGGTTTGCATAACTTTGTTGGTAATGCTAGTGCAGTGAGGGCGTCACTGGAACCATTGATTCTGTGGGCAGAACAGTGGGTGCCTCATGAGAGACATGGCTACACCCCTATTTTTGTTCTAGCTACTGCTGGATTAAGAAAGTTGAATAATGAGGATGCGAGGTTGCTTTTGGATGATATGGAGGACGTCATAAAAGGGCATTCTTTTCTTTATAGAAGAAGTTGGATAAGAGTGTTAAGTGGGAAAGAAGAAGCTTATTATGGTTGGATAGCTTTGAATTATAAAATGGGGCGCCTAGGAAACTCCTTGACAGGCCCCACATTGGGACTTCTTGATCTTGGAGGTTCTTCCTTGCAGTTTGTTGTGGAAGTAAATGGTAGCAGAAGAAATGATGCACAGTTGATGAGATCAAACATAGGACCTATAGAACATCAAGTTTTAGCTTATTCATTACCTTCATTTGGCTTGAATGAAGCATTTGATCGGACAGTTGCCATGCTTAGTCAGATGCAGCCTGGAGGAGAAATGACTGATAAAATTCGAAAAGTAAGGCATCCTTGTTTTGGCTCTAATGTTGTGCAAAATTATACTTGCAATATCTGTCAACAGCTTGATAGAACTAATCAAACAAACATTAGAGAGGAAGATGAATATACTTTTCTGGTTGGAGAACCGGATTGGGAGCGGTGCAAAGAAATTGCAAGAGCTACTGCTATCAACTTAAGTCATTTGGACTCAACACAGCTTTCGGTTAGAACTGATTGCCAAACAAACTTGTACCCTTTAAGTGGTAAGTTAAAGTTGTTAGTGACATGAAATACCCCTCGTAATTCTTTAGTTGTGCTTTCAGTATTTGAGAATGCTAATTGATATTTGCACCTACTGTTTATACTTGACCTTTTTCGTATTTGTAGATTCAATGTGCGATGCATTTTGTTTATCCTAAATCACTTCATGTTTCATGCTTTATTTTTAATGGATTCATTTTGTCTATGCTTTGCAGCCAGTAATGTTCTTAACTTGAGAGATGGTGTCCATCTGACTGGTAGCTTTCATGCCTTATCTGGATTTTTCGCTGTTAATAGCATGTTAAATCTGGATGCAAGAGCTAATTTGACCAAGATATGGGAGAAAGGAAAGCAATTTTGTTTGAAATCATGGATGGAGGATACCAGCTTAACCAGTAATCAGAATTATGTTGGACAATACTGCTTTCGGGTGCCTTATATGACCTCACTCATTGAGGATGCTCTCTGTCTTGGCAACAAAGAGATATTATTTGGTCCTGGGGATCTTTCGTGGACATTAGGAGCTTCACTGGTTGAAGGGCAACATTTATGGCTAAGCTATAGTGATACTAATATTTCGTCCCTGAAAAGTATGGAGGCCAATTTTTCTCCCATTTTTGTTTTCATATTCCTTTTATGTCTGTCAGTCATTGCTTACTATACTCAAGCCAAGCTGCCTATGTCTAACAAGAAGGCTACTTCTATGGGACCATCTTTGCCATCTTATATTCACCCAAAACATCGGCCAAATTAAGATTCATTTATTCTTTTGTGTTAGAAAAATCGAATGGAAATGCTGAGTACATGTTTGATAAGATTTGTTTGCCCCTTGTTGGATGTTTGTGCTTCAGGACTATCACATAAACTCTTGTATATATCTCTATCTTTATCTCCCTGGTTTTCATGCATATGCTGCTCCTCTCACAAAGGTATAGGAAAAGCCTCTTTTTTCAGTGTGCATAAGCAGTGCTCGGTGGAAACCGTCAGACTCTTGCTTCAAATAAAGATGCCTTATAGCGTTAAAAACACGTGGGGCAGGGGCAGGGGCAGGGGCAAGGGCAGGGGCAGGGGCAGGGGCATGGCCATTGTGAAGTTTTAGCTTCCAAGCAAAATGTTGCGGAAGACAGATCCGAATGAAAATGCCTTCGAGTCCTCTGCTTACGAATGCAATGAAGAAGATGCAACGCATCATGACTTTGTGAGCACTTGTAAAGCTAAGAGGGAAGCCTTATGTACGAAGCCAACGACTAGATACCATGAGCCACTCGCCTCTTTACAGATTACTGTGTTTTTGGAACTCAATTGTCAAATAAAACTCTCGAGACTGGATAAGAAAAAGGGCCGTTGCTAACAAAAGCAACGAACAATGTACCTGTCCTTTTCAGAGTCTCCTTATTGAGATTACCGCAAAGATCGATACTAAACCCCAGCAGCTAAGGATTCTTTCAGGACCCAAGGAAAGAACCTGCTGGGATGTGATCTGAGTAGGTAACAATTCTTGTCATCTCTCCTCGTGCTGCAAACGGGCTTTTAAGTAAAAGCATTGTGACGTGCGAACTCTGAACAACGAGAATCAACTTTGAAAAGCTTAAACAATTTTCTATTTTGATCCAAAAGCACATTCTTTAATCTTTATCAGATTGTCGACAGTTTTGAGCAATTGTGTGAAATAGCTGTTTCCCTCCATATGTAATAAATTGGCAGAAAATCGTAATAGTCTAATCTCAATAATGATAGGTGCAACAGGCAATAGTAAACATATAATTTGTACATACTGATAAAAGAGTTCGTAGCTTACATAAGATTCTTCGATGCTTTATTCTTCAGAACACACAAATTTTACAAGTCAACTGTTCTTCCACTCACACTGCATTTACTTCAGTAGGTAGATATTTTACTGTCCTCACAACCTTCTAGTCCAGAGGCCTTAACATCTGCCCACACTTCATTGAGACGACCGATGAATTGGAAGGGAGAATCATACTGAGCAACAGAGTAGGCTTTGTTGCTATCTACAAATGTTGTGTTGGCCCGTGGTGACCTACTCAAGCTGAGAGCAAGCTCTTTGGCTTCCTTCGCTATGTTGTCATCAGTGGCATATCCTGAGAACGTTCTCACTGCAACACAGCGACTCTGCCATATATAAGGTTTGAGATGCAGTTCAGAGAGTGGAAAAGGTGGGTGGGCTTGGAACTTTGTAGGCAAGTAGAGCCTAACAAAATAGGATGATGAAGAAAAGGGGCCAGCTCCTGGGACTATGCTTGTCACAACGGGAGCTGTCATTGGAATCCTAGAAAAGTTACGGTTGGCACCTTGAAAATACTGGAACAACCTGAGAAGGGTATCACAGGATACAGTAACAAAGATGAATTGGATGAAGTACACACCATGTGTACAAACAGAAAAACCACAAGACCAGATGCTGTATACTTCTTTCTGAGTGTTCTATTCATACAAATCCGCATGAAGAAAGTAATTCTTATTGTGGAAAGCTAGAATCATGTTATTAGCTTGACAGAGACAAAAACGGCTTATCTTCGAACAGAACAATCAATAAGATTATAGATTCCTCTACACAAGCGTGACAATTTATCAATCAAAACTCAGAAAAATTACTCAAACCAGGAAACAATTGTATCCCAAGCACAAGAACTTAGGTACTAAGAAGTTAAATCCTAGAAACACCATATAAGGCCTTCAAGATATGAACAACAAAGGAATTATCATGACAATTTGTTCTGTTTAACGAAAAGCGAAGACCTTGAACCCGAAAATCCCGACTTGACCTTCTTTTCCTACACTTACTGAGCAGCCAAACGTAGTTTCCAATCATTAATGATCGCGAAAACAAGTGAATAATTCAAAGACAAGTAACCTAAAAAATTGGGTTATCAAAAGCCAATCGTTTAAGACATAACGAGAAGTGCAGACAACGTCAAAGGTTTACCTGTGGAAGCCAAACAAAGTGGCCTTCTCGAAAGAAACATCATTAGATTGTGCAGACATCCAGGTGGACTTTGGGTAGAGCCTGATCACGAAATCCGACTCCGTATGCACCACCGCGTACTGGGGCGACTCAGCGGCCATGCACGGTACCCATAAGCACAACAAACTCAACACTGCTCCTATGCACAAACTCGTCTTCTCCATGCTTCAGCGTGTCTCTCCAAGGAACGAAAAGT
Organism: Erythroxylum guanchezii; assembly: GCA_025629825.1. Classification (NCBI taxonomy): domain Eukaryota; kingdom Viridiplantae; phylum Streptophyta; class Magnoliopsida; order Malpighiales; family Erythroxylaceae; genus Erythroxylum; species Erythroxylum guanchezii. The sequence goes on from JAOTAX010000007.1 coordinate 23,808,186, forward strand.
GATTTGAAGTATTGCTATTCGACTCGGACCTGTTCTAAAAATAAAAAGGCCGAGAAACCTCTGTCCTGTACCGCTTGGACAAGAACCAAATATTAATTATTTACTTCTCACGAGACACACCTACTGCAGTGGTTGTCCCTGTTTTGTTCTTCGAACATGTTGGCATTGGAATCCACAGTATTTATTATTAAGTTGCTTTGTATTGTTGCAGAAATGTAAAGATGATTACAAGATTCTCAATTTCTTAAGGAATATCTTTTTTCTGGTTAAAAGCACGATGGCTCTTTGCCATTGCCATTATTAGTTCCATTTTAGTTTCAGTAATTGGGTAGTAATTTATTATCATCTAATCAGATGGCTTTCAGGTACAAAAGGAACTGTTTTCTAAAATCTGCTTCAGTTACAAATGAGAAACACTCTTTGCCTTGGTCTTGAAAGACGAAAAGAGTTTGTAAGTACCCTCTTCTTATTTCATGCCGATAATCTTGGATGGCTACTACGTTCAAATGAACCGCAACTCAATCTCCAGTAAAACCTGCTCCATATGAACTGCCTCCTGAGAATGATCCACTTTGTTTCCTTAATTCCTACAAATGAACCTTGATGTTAAGCTGGAAGAAAACCATATGAATGTATCCCCGTACGAGGGGGGAAAAAAAAAACAAACTGAAAGCCAAGCATAGGTATGACGTTGTTTCGATGTGTACCTTTGATGGATATAACTTGGATAAATTTCAGGACCGAAATCCACATGGTGATGGAAACCAGACATGATCTCAATCTCTAAAATTTGCTGGCAGAGTCTGTTCTGTAAAGTATTCAGTTCTGATGGTTTCCACTGAGCAAAATCTCACCTTTGAAAGCAACAAATAATAGTAATCAGTGACTACACATGCAAGGAAACAGGATAACAACTACATAGTGATTCATTCCAGTTATGTTTTAAATGAATAACTAATCTAAATTGTTCTACTTGTCAAAATAATCTCAGAAAGCAAATGTAAGAGGTTGAGCAAATGTTGCCAAAATTACTCTCTCAATGGATACTGAATCAAAAAGCATTCGCCATTCTTCAAGCGAACAGAACCTCTCTTCAATTGTATTAAGATTTAGGTCTTGAAGCTCAAGAACGAGTAAAAGTAGGTATCCTACTCGAACAAGTATTGACTTAAGCTAATCAATTTGCATTTATATCAAGCAATGGACTTGTATCATCGATGAATTGTGAAAATAAATTGAGCCCAAAATTGTTGAAGCAGTCGGCAGTACTCTATAAAAAGATACATCTCTTCAACTAGCTGTATAAGCAACTTGACAAAAGCAATGAAATATAAAGGCAGCAGTACCATACCAGGGAAGCATATGACTTTAACAAGGGCTTGGCCAACTGCCAAATTGGCTGAAATATGAAAGGTGCATCCACAAAGAGAACTTGGTCCAGACGCTTTGGATAGTAGTAGTAAAATACATCAAACTGCCAGCAATTGAAGTATTAAGTCAACCCAAAATGTTTTGAGAGGACATTTGCAACAATCATGGCAAAGAGAAAAAAGCAAGCATGATGTTGTCTTTGGTTTTATTTTCTAGTTATGCACTGGGAATGAGGAACAGGAGTCTGTGGGGATATAGTCCCATCACAATCAGCATCTTTAGAGCAGTAATGTCACTAGAGACAAGGTAAAAACCACCTCAGAAGTACATTTCTAATACAAATTGGTAAAACATGAGGAACTGACAATGTACAATCTTTTCTTTCAGCAGACATAAAAACATTCTATT
>JAOTAX010000007.1:23825056-23842020 GCA_025629825.1 Erythroxylum guanchezii
TACAGTATATATGTAACCCTTCCATACATGAAAGATATATGAGATTACCATTATTCTAGTTTCTACTAGTTTCTACAAGCCCCTGGCAGACAAGTTGCTAGGTTGCCAATATACCTCTCCAAATATTAGAAGCCTCGACCCTATCTATAGTAGGAGGGATATGGGACAAGTCCAAGCGGTACTTAACCCTAAAAATGCGAACCCATAGCGCATTCTCAAGGCTAGCACATTCTTAAGGCTAAGTACTGCTTGGACCTATCCCATTTTGTATTCTTAGGGTTAAGTACCGCTTGGACCTATCCCATTCTATATCCAGGAAAAAGTAGGCAATAAGATGGGTTGGGTAGGGTTCCGTGCTCTCTAAACTAGCCAAATTTGCCGAGTGACCGAACTGTCGTCTTCTCCAGCCTGTCGCTACCTCATCCTCCGGGCGTTTCTCCTTCCCACCGTGTAATTGGTGGACTGATCAACAGTCAACAGTGACATGCCAATGTTCAGGAATTGTTTTCGTATTCATCTAATCGTTAACTTTTACCATCATGCTGTCAGAAGGTGACATGTGAAACTCTATTTGTGTACGTGGACTTTGCAATAATATGTAAACGTCAACAATAAGAATTATAATGAATACACTAAAAAATGAAAATATATATGATTTTTATTTTTGATTATATTAAAAATATGGGATATTATCTTAAAAAAATATAAAAATACTGTTCATCTAATCATAATATATTACTAATTATCTTTTTTATTCCTTACTTATTCTTTTCTTATAATACCAATTAACTAAGCATATCTTGAATTAGAAATTTTTAATTATTAAAAATAAAAAGCATAAACTTCCGTTCAAATTGTTATTATTAATATTTTAGATTGATAAAATTTATAATATTAAAAACTCAAAATAATTTTTACTAATTATTTATCAAATTATTTTAATATAAAATTAATTGTGTTAATATATTTTATTTTTGGCATACATACAAGTATTTGTCCTTTAAAAAAGCATGACAGTGGCAGCCTTATGAGTGAAAAGTTATCGTGGTTCATACCCATATATAGTTTGGAATGACATTAAAAGCCCTACTACCATATGTATGGAAGCTACATTTCAAAAGAGAAAAGTCTTGGAAAATTCTATGCCATACCCTTTTCTCGATTGTTGGGTTGGAATCTATATACATATATAACTGTAAGACCACCTTTAGGAAGGATCATGCTTCCACTAAAAAAAAGGAACTAACAATGATAATAATATTGCCAGTTGTTCTTGATGAGCGGTGGACCAACGACATGTTCTTAGTTATTGGTACAGTTGTTATCTTTTTTCATTTCTTGGATAGTTGCAGAGATGTGTTTTTTTTTTTTTTTTTGTGAAAAGAATGCAGGAAATAAAGATTAGTTTGCTAAAGGGTAGTAGTAGTACCCGAAAGTGGGAAGCATCATACCCCAAATGCCTAGAAAGAGCCCATAGCCTGCCCCATCCTTTTGTGCTCATAATAGCTAAGCACGATACAAAAGAAATACAAAAGCTATTAAACATCAGACCACTTTTACTTTTTTTTTTTTTAATGCAGAGGTATAGTACTAATAACACAGGCAATATGATTTAAATTCATGTACATGCATACCCTTTTTGCCGGTATCTATCTTGCTTAATCTCACTGATATGGAGTCTGGAGACGTACGTTTAGATTACAGCTAGAGGTAAGAAAGGTACTGTGTCATTTCCGGTGCTTATGCACTAGATCTGCAGCTTAAGTTATTAAACTCTGTGAATGAGGTTGGTCTGATGGTAACATGGGGTTTTATTGAACTTTCAAAGAGATGGGAGATTATTTTCTTAAGGTTTAAAAAGATGCACTGTTCGACTGCTAAGAAAAAATGTGAAGCTGTATTGGATTTCCACTCTCGTAAAATTGACCATGACATCATGTAACGTAGATTGTGATGTCACCGTTTCCAAGACCAACCTTTTGATGATTTGAAGTGGATAGTTGGATCTGTGATTAACTAGAATAAGAGCAATGCATTAGCAGAAGTTGGAGAACTGATAGATGAGAAACTGGTCCAATAACTGCAAGTGAAGCAACGGAGATTCAGATGGTATATGACTGAACTGTTTTGATATGCATATTTATCGTCAAACAAATTGACATAAAGTCATAAACTATAGTTAGGCTCAGCGGTAGTTGGGGAATATCTGAAACTGGCTTTGTTTAGTGGTCCTCAACCTGCATCAGTTGGTGAACATTTGCATACTTAACTCTTAACTACTCTGGGATTCCTATTTGCTTGACTAGAACAAAATGATCCTGTTCTTCACAGTCGATATGCACGTTCTCTTATCTGCACAATGGTTTCCACGGGCTTCCCAAATTCATCCTTCTTTACATCAAATTACGTGCAGTGATTAACTTTTATATTATATTAAAAAGTGTAAATTTTTAAAAATTTCTGTTAATTTATTAAATTTTAAAAAATTTTAATTAAAATTTTTAGAGTTAAGAGTAAGGTTGTGTAGTACTGAACCTCTCAGATCTCGCGTTTCAGCAAAATTTTTACTAAGTGTTATTGTTGTTATAGAGTTAAGTAACTTTTATTCGGTCAATACAATAATTATATATTCAAAATATAATAACTTATTTAATACTAAATAAATTATATAAGAAAAAATATGATATATATTTTTTAAAAATCAGTTTTTATATAGCATCATCAAAATATTAATAAAGAGAATGTTTTAAATTGAGTTATTTAATATTTAAAAGTTTGAACATTTAAATATTAAATAAAGTGAAAACACTTAAATCCATCATCCTTATTATAGAATACAAAGTGTTTGAAGAGGCTGAAGTGCTGACACAACCTTTTCGGGCAAACTTGGTCAAAGCACATGGCTTGCTAATTTACTTAGTTGTTCTACCCACAAATCATGATAAAGGACTCCTGATTATCAATAATTCCAGTATAAGTCAAAAGAAATTACACTCATTTGGAAGCACATCATTGATCATCATGAGTTCTTCAACATCATCATTATTTTTTTGGCCCACCAAAGTTATTAACTTGTTCTGCAGATTTTACACTCTTCAGTACTATCCTCACCATCACATTTTCCTTAATCACCTTCACAGTACTCTGCAAGTGATCCAAGGTGAACCATATTGGCTTTCCAAGAGATATCTTCGCAAAGATTCCATCTTCATGATTGTAATTAGAGCAACAAACATGATTGAATAAAGTGTTTATAGTATCCTGAAAGAACTGTTGCAACTATTTTGACTAAATTGGAGACCTATACATGCTTAGCAGTTAGCACACCAAGGATCTTTGCTTTTTTCTAAAAGAGAACAACATAACATTGAAGTGAAAGATGATGTGTGATTCCCTTTCTTTTCTTCACCATCAAAGCACAGAATAACAGATTCAACTCTCACTCTTTGCATTCCCAAAGTTTTAAACACCCTCTGTCGGTCTGTCCATATGCTACATACCTCAAAATACATGTATCTGACATGCATTTTTTTGTTTATGAGAAGTCATAGAAAATATTTATTTGTTTTGACCACAACCCTTTATGGCTTAAGGCATCGAAAAACCCAACTCTGCTCTATTTTAATATGCTCGTGCCTGAAGTTTCTTGTGCGTCAGACCACTAACCAAGGCAACAGAATCTCACTTAAGACACCCACACAGATAGAGAGAGAGAGAGAGAGGTCGAGTTTAATTATGTTTTGTAAAATGGAGAGCTAGTGACAAACCAGCTGTAAGTTTTGGTTGAATGGTGCTTCTGCCTTGTATGGACAAGAAGGAAGATTCATTTGCTTAGGCAAAACTTGGGAATGAACCATTTTGTGTCGTTCACGCAACAAGACAACCTTAAAGCATACAAACACAAACAGTTTCAGTGAAAACAAACAACACAGAAGCGACGACAAGAAGAGCAATAACTTCATATTCCTTCAAAATGGCAGCTTCTGCATCTCACTACTCTCACCTGATGATACCCTCCTGCGTTACTTACCTTCTTCTGTTTGCTACTTCTCTTTGTCCTGTCCAGTCTCTGCCAGTTACATCAGATTCCGGTAACCAGATACCGACCAACCAAACTTTCAGGCCAAGCAAAGAGACTCTCAAGTTAAAAAGAATCAATGCTTATCTCGAAAAGGTCAACAAGCCTGCAGTTAAAACAATTCAGGTCTCTTCTGTTCTTTCTCTATATATTTGAAAAAGTGTACTTTGAGTTGACTTACCATAGTTGTAGTATTGTATTAAGTTTTAGGGTGATCAGGGTTCATGGTTTCTTGTTACAGAGCCCTGATGGAGACGTCATTGATTGTGTATTATCTCATCTTCAACCAGCATTTGACCATCCGATGCTTAAGGGAAAGAAACCAATGGTAATGATTCTCCTTCTTCAGAAACATTTTTCTCCTTTATTTTCATGTGGGATCCTCGAGATATCTATGGCTGAATCATTGCTGTAATATCACGTTTGTGTTACCACCACAGGATCCACCGGATAGACCAAAAAGCACCGAGACGACGGAGACGGTGACAGACATATATCAGCTATGGACAGATTCAGGTGAGTCATGTCCAGAAGGAACTGTTCCAATCAGGAGGACCACATCAGAGGATGTTCTAAGAGCAAATTCTGTTAGAAGATATGGCACAAAATTAAGAAAACCTGTTAGAAGGGATTCAACAGGAAGTGGACATGAGGTTAGTACTTTTTAACACCAAACTAAGAAGCTGGAAAAATTGTGAACAATTACTTGACAAGAATCACAAGATTGCTGCTCAATCTTTCCTCAAAATTATATTTTAGATGTAATAAAAAGCGGGATCACAGAAACTATAGCAATTATTAGTGCATCAAATCTTCAATTAATCTCCCCAGTCTGGTTTTTCCTAATGACTAGTCTCTATCAAAAAGGGAAATTTTCAATTTTCGAGGTAAAATTAAACAACGGATCATAAGGGGTCAAAAAAGAAAAGAGAAGGAAAGTATAGAGAGGAGCAGGCAATTAAAGGGCCATTTAATTATCTAAATTTGTAGAATACGATGTACTTGTACTGCCTTATCTGTCATGAAGCATTCAATGATCTTGAAAACCGAAGGGCAATAGCTGTTATGCTCATTTAAGAACACTGAAGTTGGTACTAATAAATTTTGATGTTACAGCATGCAGTTGTGTTTGTTAATGGAGATCAGTATTATGGGGCAAAAGCAAGCATAAATGTGTGGACACCAAGTGTTGCTAATGCTTATGAATTTAGCCTGTCACAAATCTGGGTTATTTCTGGTTCTTTTGGAAATGATTTAAACACCATTGAAGCTGGTTGGCAGGTAAGACCTCTACTTGTACTTTTTGTTTCTCCATCAGTAGTATTTAGCAGGAAACTTTGTAAGTTTTACCATCTATCCATGTATTTTTTCAGGTTAGCCCAGAATTGTATGGAGATAACTATCCTAGATTCTTCACTTATTGGACGGTAAGTTTCAGTGGTTTTGGTGCTTTGTTTTGTCTTGAAGATTTAGAAGTGCTAAGTGAAGTAATTCACAGACTGATGCATACCAAGCTACTGGATGCTACAACTTGCTGTGTTCTGGTTTTGTCCAAACCAATAATAGGGTCGCCATTGGAGCTGCCATATCTCCAAGGTCCTCCTACAATAGCAGACAGTTTGATATAGGCCTCATGATTTGGAAGGTGAGGTAATTTGTCATTACATTACAATCAAAAGTAACTGATACTAAATTGCAATATCTCCTTTATCAGAAGTCGTTTCCTTAATAGTTTGACTCCAACTGGCTTTGGGAATATACACAATAATACAACACAACCTCTTCTTTTCAATCTTTGTATACTTACCTTATTTGCCTGTCCTTTATAAGTTGACTGGCAAGAGACCTTATGATTTCTGTCACTTCCTAATCAGCCAGACAATGAGATGAAGGGTCAATACTCATTTCCCATGTATTAGTACTAACAAGAAGAAAAAGGCATTATGTGTAGGACCCAAAGCATGGAAACTGGTGGCTGGAATTTGGATCAGGACTATTGGTGGGATACTGGCCAGCATTTCTGTTCAGTCACTTGAGAAGTCATGCAAATATGATACAATTTGGAGGAGAAATTGTGAACTCCAGATCATCAGGATACCACACATCAACACAAATGGGAAGTGGGCATTTTGCAGAAGAAGGATTTGGAAAAGCATCATATTTCAGGAATCTGCAGACTGTGGACTGGGATAATAATTTGCTACCATTAACAAACCTTCGCCTATTGGCTGATCATCCAAATTGTTATGACATTAGACAGGGGAGAAACAATGTGTGGGGTACTTATTTTTACTATGGAGGTCCTGGAAGGAATGTAAGATGTCCATAAGACTAATTGGAATAGAGGATAGAAAAGCAAATTTTTAAATTTTGTGTAGTTTTTTTTTTCCCAAATAATTTTTCATGCTGGCCCCTAATATGATTTTGGGTTGTTGTAAAATCATTTATTTTAGTATATATTCCCTGTATTGCTTTTTTCTTTTTCTTGGAGTGTTCTCTATCATAAATCATTTTTAAGTTGTAAATTAGGTGAAATTAATAACAAATGATTTTCTATACTTCTACCTTGCAGCAGACATGAGCTGCTTAATCTCCACATTGGTCCTTGCAGCTTCTATATAAACTATCACTTTGACATTGAAAGAAGGAAACCCCAATGCAACGGACATGAATATTATAAATTGGTCGACACTTTCAAAGTGAGGCACAGCATGTGGAAAGCACCGAGACCATAGCGCTAACAAAAATATTGGATCCTAAATTTTACAACAAATTCTAATACATAATATGCATATCTCAGTGCCATACAACACATCATCAATAGTTACAGCTTGTTTTCTTCTCCAACCAACATTCTTGTCCTTTGTGAGCCTTGTCTTTGAGACATTGTACCGAAATTGGATTCGATGGAACTTGGAATTCCACCCTCCAAAGGCAAGTGTCCGTCTCCCCTTCAAGTCAATGTGACAACTTATCGATCTCTCTTGGCTGCTGCTTAAGGAATGGGTAGTGCAACAACCACATGTGAAACGACACAAGTCCCAAAAGGAATTGTGCTATGATTTATGTTCTCTTTAAATCGTATTAGGTTATAGAAAAAAACATTTTCAAGTAACAAATACAGTGTGTAAGCTAAAATAGTAATACAATCCCAACTTAACTGTATTTTGTAATGATTACCAACTTGCAAGTATAGCATGCATAACATATGATTATTTGTTTAAGACATGCACTTTTTTATTGGTTTTGATTGATTAACAATCTTAGACTATGTTTGGTTGGACGTAATGTTTTTAATAAAATGAAATGATTTATAATGGAATAAAATGTAAATGAATGTAATATTAAAAAATTATTATTTAGGAGGAATGAAAGAGTTCATAATATAATATAGTGAAATGTTGTTTTACAAAAAAAAATGTTGTTTGAAAGATGGATAGAATGAAATGTAATATATGTATAATAATAATAAATGACTATTCTACCCTTGACAGTGTTATCTGTAAAAAGTTTATAAATAGAAGAAATATGGAAGAATGTTGATGTCTCTTTCAACTAGCAAAGTGGGCTATTAAATAGCCTTACAAACATAGCTGAATAACAAAAAATCAGCAAATAATCTCAGCCACACCTACACTTAGAAGATCTATTCAAACAGTAAAGAATCCCTTGAAAATAGAGATTTTATTAATAGCTCCTACAGAAAAGGAAAAAATAAAAACTGATAATTCCTCCCTTAAAATGAATGTATCAATGTTCAATTTACATCAACTTTTCAACAAACACCCAATAATATGCGTAGCTTCAAGAAAACATCAAGCTTGAGTGGTTTAGTCATCATATCAACTATCTGGTCTTGTGTATTGCAATGCACCAACTCCACCATGTCAACTTTGTGAGATCACGAAGAAAATGGAACCGCACATTTATGTGTTTACTACGATCATGCATTACTGCATTTTTCGATAGCTTGATTGCAGAACTACTATCACAGTGAATAGTAATTATCTTGCTTTGATCTGGATTTAGCTTGCCCAGAACCCTTTCAACCATATAGCTTGACATGCACATGATGCTACAGCAATAAACTCTGCCTCTGTAGTAGATAAACTGAACACTAGTTGTTTTTTTTATGACCAAGATATCACCCCTGAACTGAATAAAAACACATAACCTGAAGCGCTTTTTCTATCTTCCACATCTCCAGCATAGTCACTATTAGTGTAAACGACAATCATTATCTCCTCCCTTGCTATAAAAGATCCCAAACTCAATTGTCTCCTTTAAATATCTTAGCACTTTTTTCGCCACTTATAAATGAAACTTTGTAGGATTTTCCATAAACCTGCTAATAAGACTTACCACAAACATAATATCTAGTCAAGCAACTGTTAAATACGTAAGCCTACCTATAATTTGTTTGTAGTAAGTCTTATCCACTTTGACTCCTCCTTCATCCTTAGTGAACTTGACGCCATGAACAATTTAATTATGAACACGATTACTTTTATCCATTCCAAGCCTTTGCAGTACATCAAAAGCATACTTCTTTTGACTGATAAAAATCCCATCTATTCTTTGTGAGACCTCAAGACCAAGAAAAAATCTCATTTGTCCCAAATTTGTCATGTTAAACTCAAGCTTCATGGACTTTTTGAAGTCTGCCAACATTATTTCATCATTTCCTGTAAAAATGAGATCATCAATGTACAAGCTTACAATCAATAGCTTGCCTTCTTTTCCTTATTGATGAACAACGCACACTTTTCAAAACCTTCCTTCACAAAGTAAGCTTATATTCGGCTATACCAGGCACACGGTGCTTGTTTAAGTCCATATAATGTCTTCTTAAACTTGTAAACTTTATGTTCGTTTCCCTTCTGCACATATCCATAGGGCTACTCCATAAAAACTTCCTCACCCAGTTCACCGTATAAGAACGCAGACGTCACTTCTAGCTTATGTATAATCCATCCTTTTCGAGCTGCAAGCGCAATCACCAAATAAATTGTGTCCATTCGTGCAACTGGAGCAAAAACTTTCGTGTAATCTATTCCATATTGTTAAGCATGCCCTTTCATTATAAACCTAGCCTTGTATTTATCCACCTCACCTTTTTCATTAAATTTATTCTTATAAACCCATTTCATACCAACCTTCTTTGCTCCTTCAAGCAACTTGTCAACTCCCACATGTCATTCCTTTCTATTGCTTTTATTTCCAGGTCCATAGCTTCTCTCCGTTTTCCTTTCTTCACAACATCTTCAAAGTGAACAGAATCAGCTGATGCAAACATGGCAAAGTGGCAACATCATCTTCTTCAGAGAGACCTTCTCCAGTTTCGTAGTCCTTTATCCAATCTGGTAGTCGTCAAATCCTTTCATGAACACCTGGTGATCCATTTTTATCGATTTCACCTTCATGATTTGATTCAACATTTTGTTCATTTTCAGCCATTACATCAGTTTCCTCCTCAAGATCACCTATTTCCAGATCATATACAATTGCCTTTTCATATTTCTCATCTCAATCCCAACACTTGTCTTCTTTGAAAATAACATCTCTACTGATTATGATCGTTTGTGAAACTAGATCATAAGCTTGTAGGCCTTTGATTCTTCACTGACTCCTAATAAGACACAACTTAAGCTTTTATCATCAAGTTTAGTTATTTTTTTTTGTTAGGAACAAGAACATGAGAAAGACAACCAAAAACTATAAAAGACTTAATTGAAGGTCAGATTCCACTCCAAGCTTCTTCAGAAGTCATGTTTTTCACTGCTATAGTCAGGTTTCGATTCAAGACATGCACCTTCCAGTTAACTACTTCAGGCTAGAAAGGTTTCGGAATTTTCTTTGTTGAAAGCATACTTCGAACCATATTCATATTGGTTATGTTCTTCCTTTCTGCAACTCCGTTCTGTTATGAGGTGTAAGCAGCTATCAATTGTCTCTGAATTCCATTTTCATCACAAAAGCTTATGAACTCTTGTGATCTAAACTCTCCCCCTCGATCAGTATGTAACTCTCTAACAAACTCTTTTGTTTCCTTCTCAACACGGGCTTTGAAATGTTTGAAAAATGTAAAAGCTTCTGATTTTTCTGTTAAGAAATAAACTCATGTTTTTCTACTGAAGTCATTGATGAAAGTGAGAAAGTACCTCTTTTGGCAATTAGAGATAGGTTTATTTGATCCACAAATATCTACATGCACTATCTACAACATTTGTGAAGCACTCCACGTGCTTTTTTTTGGAAATGAGTCCCTCTTTTGCTTTCCGACCAAACAATCCCTACACACCTTCAAAGGAAACTTGAATTGTGGCAGACCAGTCACCAAATTTTTTTGTTGAAGGGTCTTCAAACCCTTAAAGCTTAGATGTCTATATCTACGATGCCAAAGTTGCACCTTGTCTTCTAGGAATGTGATGAAATAGGTTGATACTATAGGCAGAGATACAACTTGCAATATGTATATTCTATTTGAAGATTTTTTATTTCCATATTGCAATATGTATCATGTTGAAATAGAGTCGCAAGCCCTTTTTCTTGAAGTTGGTCGATGCTGAACAAGTTGTTATGAAAATCTGGCACATAGAATACTTCTGTAATGATCTGTATTGCTCCATTGACTTGCACTCTTACATTTCCTTTTCCTTGCACATCCATTCTTGAATCGTTACCCAGCTTCACAAAGTCCGTGTAATTTTCAAAATCTAAAAAATATTCCTTTTTTCCACACATATGATTGCTACACCCCAAATCAAGGAACCATTTTTCTTCTTTAGTAGCCTCCTTCGTATTCACATATGCCATTAATAACATCTCTTCTTGACCTTCTGTATAATTTGCTTCCTCCTCCCTACTTAGACATTCCCATTGAAAATGCCCTAATTTGTGACAATTGTAGCATTCCATTGTGGCTTTGTTTGAGCTTTGTTTGCCTCTTCCCTTACCCGTTCCTTGAAAAATTTCCACGACCTCGGCCTCTTCCTCTAGCTTCATCTCCATGAGTTATCTTCAAAACATATTCTTCTTCATTGTGAAAACCCATACGTTGTTTATGCACAAAGAGATTGCTCTACAACTCATCAATGGTTAGAGTGTTTGTATCCTTTGACTCCTCAATGGAACATACAACGTGATTGAACTTAGGAGTCATAGGTCGCAAAATCTTCCCAACAACAGTTTGATCTCCTTTATCCTCACCATTTGCTTTCATCTTGTTAGCTATGGTAAAGGTTTGAGCAAAATACTCATTCATGGATTCTCTAATCTTCATGTGGAGAATTTCAAAGTCCCTCTAGAGAGCCTGTAATTGTGCCCGCTTAACTTAAGTCGTACCTTGATATTTCTGCTTCATTGAATCCCATATACTCTTTGTTGTATCCTTGTTGAGAATTGTCTCCAGGATTGTACGATCCAATGCCTGGAACAGATAGTTCTTTTCTTTCATTTCTTTCAACTTCTGATCTGCTATGTTCTTCTTCTTTGTATCCGTGAGAGCCTCACTTTTTGCTGCTGTAGGAATCCCATTCACCACCAATTCCTAGTATTCTTTTGACCTCGTGAAGTTTTCCATAAGCATTGCACAGTGATCATAATGTCCATCAAACTTTAGAACTCCTGGTTGCACAAAAAAGCTCTATGTCGCCATTATTTCTTCTCACGTAGAAGATTGCAACTTCTATTGACCAAGCCTCGTGAGGAGGCTCTGATACTAAATGTTATCTGTAAAAAGTTTATGAATAGAAGAAATATGGAAGAATGATGTTATCTCTTTCAACTAGCAAAGTGGGCTATTTAATAGCCTTACAGATGTAACTGAATAACAAAAAATCAGCAAATAATCTCAGCCACACCTACACTTAGAAGATCTATTCAAACAATAAAGAATCCCTTGAAAATAGAGATTTTATTAATAGTTCCTACAGAAAAGGACAAAATAAAAACTAATAGACAACCAACACAAATAATGAGATGTATTGCCTTGCTGCTTGTTATTAGGGTTGGGGGTATAGTTGGTATTATAAAAAATTATTAAGGGTAGATTAGGTAGTACATATTTATCATTTTACATTCCATCTTAAACCCCCTAAATCGGAGGTAACTCATTTTTACTGTTTAGGATGAAATATGATGTAATGTGAAACTCTCTCCTTCCATCCTATTCTATTCTATTCCATTATAAAAACTCCTTCCAAACGATGAAATAATATTACATTTCATTCCACTCCACTACTAACTGCCTTACCAAACATAGCCTTAAAGGTGAAAGACTCTACTATCTCATCAAGTCAACATAAAAAAATAAAATAAAAATACTAAATTAAATTTTAGTAAGTTGAAAAAAAAAGGAATAAGAACAAAAAAATTAAAAATAGTTCTCCAACTTTTACTTAAAAAATTCATCAGTTTCTTAACTTTCATTTTTATCAAATTGACTTCAAATTTGTAAAATTTCTATTAAGACCTTTATTTCATTCACATACTTAGTTTATAGTCCACAACCAATTATTATGTGGTGGATTTAATACAAGTAACAGAATAATATGTTCCACCTTAAATAAGATGAAGCACAAATTATAGATTCAGGATCCAATAATAGCTCTAAATGAATTAAGATTGAATTAACAATTCAAGAAGGTATTTCCCCCACATCCATAGAATTAGAAAGGGATTTGGAATAGTTAAAAATATGTTTTGATTTTCATTCAAGTAAGATTTTCACAAGCCCTTACTTGAATGAAAATCAAGAGTTTAAAGAGTAACAGAAAGGATTTCTTTTAGAGAATTCAAAGATCACTCAATGTGTTTATCAAATCTAAAAAATCAATCAAATATGATTACAAATGAGTTTTAGAGTGATTGTATATTAGAACCAATGCCCTAGGTAGAATCCCACAAGGATGGGATGTGAATTTGGTCTAAATAATATACTCCTATTAAACAAGTTTAAAATGGGCTATTTAGGCCCAAAACAAACCACACGGCTAAGTGGGCTTATCTAAAGTTAGAACTTACTTAGTTAAGTCTTAAATAACTTAATTAATATGTCCAAAGCATAAACTAAGTTGGCTTAAACAAATTATACTGTGTGGCCCAAAGTTGCTTAAAACAGTTTAACTGTAATAAACAAGTTGTTTCTAGTTGCACAACATAGTTAGCCTCCTTCAACAAGTCTAACATGTTGCTTTAATCCTTGAATCATCATTATGACCTCACTTGACTTGTCTCCAAGTGTTAAACTTCCTCCTTTGCATATAGATCCACCATCAAATTATTAAGAGCATCTTTAGCACATTTAGTCCTCAACCGTGTCCTTGGTCCTCAAAGATTCTCCAATAGATTTGTTGTGTTAATAACACTTTGTTGAGCTTATTTAAGTGTTTTGTTTGTTGTCCAAACTCTCCAACATGTCCCATTCCTTATGCCTTGTTTGAAGCCAATTCGGATGCTTGATCTCCATCATTCCTTATCTCCCCAAAAGGATTTGTCCTTAAATCGACTTTTTCACTTGTAAAATAAAAAGAGATATATCAGCAACATTGAAAGTAGTATGAACAATGTATTGACCATGCAAATCAATATTGGATACGTTCTCATTGATTCTTTCCACCCCTTGAAATTGTCTACCACTATATGGTTACGACTTGGATTTCCATTTGCTTGGAAACCTTTCCTTTTTAAAGTATACTTAAACCCAATCCCCAGGTTTGAATATCACTTGCTTTCAAACCTTTTTAACTTTCTTCTTATATTATTGTGTCTTTTTTCTTTATATTTAGCTTTGCCTTCTCATGAAGTTTCTTCACTAGTTCGACTAAGCTATATCTTTTACCTATTGGCAAAGGAACAAGTTCTAAAGGAGACAATGAGTTAAAGCTATAAACAATTACTAGCAATGAAAAATCAGTAGCATTATGTATGGTTCTATTATATGCAAACTCAACAACATGCAAAGATTAATCCCACGTTTTCAAGCTTTTGCTCACAACTATATACAACAAAGACCTTAGAGTTCTATTAACCAATTCAGTTTTACCATTTGTTTGTGGATGACAAGTTGTAAAAAACATTAACTTAGTTCCTAACTTCGCTATAAAGTTTTCCAAAAATAGCTCAATAATTAAGTTTCATGGTCGAAAACAATGGTTTTAGGAACTTCAAGTAATCGAACAATTTTAGTAAGGAACAATTCAACAATGTAAGATGTATTCTTAGTTTAGTGACATGAAATAAAGTGTTCCATTTTAAAACCTATCAATAACTACAAATACTGAATCGTGGCCCCTCCTAAACCTAGGTAAATCCAAAACAAAGTTTATGGAGTTATCTACCCACGGTTCACTAGGTATAGGTAACAGCCTGTATAAACATAGGGTTAGACTCTTGATTTAGCTTGCTATACTCCACACATATCTCGCACACTCTTTCCATATCTCTCCTTATATGTGGTTAGAAGAAATGTTTGTTCAAACATCAAGAGTTTTTCTAACACCAATGTGTCCCATTAAACCTTCCAATGCAATTCTTTCACTAATAAGTCTTTTAAGGAACTTTTGGGTATATAAAGCCTATTCTCTCTAAATAAATACCCCTTGTGCTTAAAGAACTTACCAAAGGCAGATTTCTCACATACCAAACATATTGTCAAAATCATGATCATCATTTTATAACTACTTAAAGTGCTCAAAACCTAATAATTTAACATTCTAAGTGCTTTTACTAAGGCAAGTCTCCTAGACAATACATCTGCCACTACATTTTACTTTCCTTGTTTATACTTAACCACGTTAGGAAATGTCTCTATAAATTTCACCCACTTGGCATGCCTTTTGCTAAAATCATACGATTCTTTCACTAACAAGCCTCTTAAGGAACTTCGGGGTGTACAAAACCTATTCTCTCAAACAAATACCCCTTATGCCTAAAGAACCTCCCAAAGGTAGATTTCTCATATGCCATAAAACACATTACCAAAATCATGATCATCATTGTAATACTCCTTAATGCGCTCAAAACCTAGTAATATAAGCTTACTAAGGCATGTTTCCTAGACAATACATTTGCCTGACATTTTTCTTTCCTTATTTATAGTTAACTACATAAGGAAACATCTCTATATATTCCACCCATTTAGCTTGCCTTCTGCAAAGGTTGTTTTGTCCCTTGATATACTTCAATGACTCATAGTCATTATGAATTTCCTTAAGCCACAAATAATGCTACCAAGTCTCTAAAGCCCTAACCAATGCATACATCTCCCTATCATAAGTTGGGTACCTTAAAGTGACCTCATTAAGTTTCTGACTAGAGTATATAATCATTTTCCTATGTTGCATCAAGGTGACCCCTATTTCAATACCACTCGCATTACACTCTATCTCAAAAGTGTTGACAAAGTTGGGTTAAGCTAAGATAGGTGTGGTGCTAAGTTTTCTCTTTTAATAAGTTAAATGCTTTCTTTTGCTCATCTCCCCACTTAAATCCTACACTTTTTTTATTTATCTCAGTTAATGTTTTCACAATGGAGCCAAAATCCTTCGCAAACCATCTATAGAAACTAGTCAACATATGGAAACTCCTAATATCACTAACTGACTTAGGGTCATCCATTCATTAATTGCCCTTATCTTTTCCTCATCAACCTCTATTCTTTTTACACTCACCACATAATCTAAAAACACAACATGATTAGTATAAAAAGAATATTTTTTCGAGTTCGCATGCAATTTCTCTTGCCTAAGTACGTTCAACACTTTATTCAAATGTTCAACATGCTCATCAAGTGATTTATTATAAACAAGAATGTCATCAAAATAAATAACTATAAACTTGCTAAGAAATTCGTGCAAAATATGGTTCCATAAGCCTTATAAAGATGTTAGGTGCATTACTTAAATCAACCGGCATCACTAGCTATTCATAAAGTCCATATTCAGACTTAAATGTCTGGGTCGGCCCATGGCTCGACGAGTCACGATTTTTAAATAGGAAAACTTCATAACGGTGTTGTTATGGAAGTAACGGTCCGGCCACATGCCCTTGTTGGGCCGACCATCGTCGGCCCGTGGCCTAGTCAACCCAAACCAAAATCGAGTTGGGCCCTTTTTAACATCTCTATTTCCCACTCATCTCCTTCTCTAATTCTATTTTGATAGTAACCATATTTCAAAACAATTTTGGAAAACAAACATGTACCATACAACTCATTAAGCATATTATCTAACTTAAGGATAGGGTGACAATACTTAGGTAGTAAACGACTTGGCACATATTTTTGGAATAGATCATCATAATTCTACAAAAGAAAAACAATAACAATATATATTCAATAATTCCAATTTACATATCTAAAATCCTAATTAGAAGCATTTACTTTGCCAACATCACCATAAACTAAAACTTCATTCCAATTTTCAAAAATAACTTAACTAGTCTGTTTAAATTACCTGCAACACTTATTTGATAACACGCAAACATGTTTCATAAAATAACCTATTCTTGTTCTTTTCTCTATTATGATTGAATAACTCAACATTCTCTTCTTTATTGCGATGGTTATTTATAGATTTTTATTTTGTCTTTTTTCATACAAAATGCAAAGGATGATGCAAAACATAAAGTTAAACACCAAAGATAATATAAAATATAAGGTTTAAACGTGAAGGATGATAAAAAAAAAGAAAAGCAGAGTATAGTGAAACAATTATGTGATTTTGCCATTTCCAATAGTCAACAAAGTTTGGAACGTAAACTCAATGACAAAATGTGAAACACAAACTAATTATTACTGTTGGATCCCATTTTCGGAACCCAACTACCTAATCCGACATATCGGAAACCCTCATAGATACACATGATTCCTTATAATCTCCTCTTG
>JAOTAX010000007.1:23858420-23869339 GCA_025629825.1 Erythroxylum guanchezii
GTGTACAGTCCCGAGGTTGTTTTGGCCTGAAAGTGTTTCGGCCATAACTTCTTCATTTCTGATCCGAATTGAGCGCGATCGGTGGCGTTGGATTCGTATGATTGAGAGGAACATTTTTCTAGAAGGAAGTTTTATCAAATTCTTTCTTGAAAGTTGTAATAATACTATAAATAATCAGATAATAATAATAATAATAATAATAATCATAATCATAATAATCATAATCATAATAATAATAATAATAATAAGATAATAATAATAGAATTAATAAGATAATGATAACAATTATAATAATAAAAAGATAATAATAATAATAACAATTATTATTATTACAATAATAAGATAAGATTTACGTATAAATAAGATTGAACAACAAAATTCATAAAACATGTATATGAATTTCAATGAAAGTGCAATAAATAATAGTCCCGTACAAGTCATGTTTTATAATAGTCCTATACAGTCGATCTCAACATCATGTATAATATTGTATGTATGGTTGTGCATTTTTTTTCTCTCTCCGCGCCAAGCTAGTGGGCGGCGTGGCTTTATTAATTTCAACACTTCATCTCCTCTGGCTTGAAAAGCAAGCGTGCGTGGTTTGAATTCTTAAAGAAAAAAAGACATCGTATGAGTCAGTGGACAGAATTGGACAGAGTAAATTAGACAGGTGATCTTCCCCCCTTTAAAGACGCTCCGGCTTCACGCTCCCTGGATAAGGAAAAATGAAAAATGAAAAAAAGTAAAAAAGGAATTCGAAATGGCGGGATAAAATTTAATGAAGTTTGAAACGAAATTCACAAAACTGCGAAGACAAAACAGTAGCAGCGAGGATGGAATCGGTGCGAGAGATCTGCGAGCGGGCGATCCCCGTTGAGCTCCAGAAGATGGACGCCTTCACGGCGTCATTTGCCAAGTCGCTGGACTCCATCAAGGCTCGAGCTGAAGAAACCGCCCGGAATCAAGGTCCTTCCCTTTTGGATTAGGGTTCTCTACACTTGATCTACGGCCTATGGGTTTTATTAGCCTCATATTGTTTAATGGTTGGTTTTCAGATTTTGAGTTAGTTTTGGCTTTGACCTTTTTGGTTTTTGCAGTGAAGCTTGGCGTCATGAAATCTAGATTGAGGGAAGCCGAGGACGAATTTGTTAAAGTGCTGGCAGGTAATTTGAGAGTGTTTCTTCTGCACTTGCAAAGTTTTGTTTTTTCTTCATTTGTTTGATTTGATGTTGAACTGAGGTCATTTGATTTGAACTGCAGAAACGGTGTGATAAATAATATAATGTGCGTTTGATGATGTTCAAGTTATTTTCAACTCGTATGTTTAAGAAAAATCGATTATCTGAACCATTTTTAACCCATTGTTATGTGTTTGGTTTTTGAAATATGTTATTGAATAGTGAAGACACGTAATGAGGCACAGCAGATGGCAATAAAGGATTCAATGTCTGCTACAAGAGCTAGAATAGAAGAACTTAAAAGAACTCTACAGGTTCAGAAGGCTAGGAAAGATGATTACGCAGCAGTCATGTCTCAGCAAACTGTAGGTAATTTTCTTTACAATGCACATTTGATTTCTGTTCTTTTCCACGAGCTTGATGGGGGCAGAGCAGTTGAAATTAGTGTCAGGTTGTGTGCACCTTGGAATTGGATCTAGAGGGTTGGCTTGAGGCCTCAGCAGCTAGTGGGGGTGGATAAATAGAGTTGAGTTCTGAAGTTCAAAATTATATTTAGACATAGTATCAAAATGGGAACCAATATGAGATTGTACTTCTCCTGTTAGATTTTGTTGGCTATTTTTTCGCCATATTGACTGGGTTGGCCTGGCCTGAGTAGTTTTCACTTTGGATCAAGTATATGAATTGAGTAAAAATCATGATCTTAGGGGTTTCAAGAGCAGATTGGTTCCGGTATTTTCTGTTAGTCCATCCCAGTGTTTCAGTTTGTGCTAAATACCAAAACTAATATGCATGTGAACGCTCCCTTTCTCTCTAACAAACACATACAAGGAGCAAGTTTTTTTCTTTTGAAAGGCACGTGTAACATTCCATCTGTTTTGGGTAAGAATGTTCCATATGTTTTTAATCCTTTCTTTGTGGCATAGACCAAAATTAGGTGAGTTTTACATGGTGCTTCTTTTAATCTTTGGAAGACCAAATTAAACATTTTTGTCAAATTAAACATTTGTGTCTTTCGATCATTTTGTGCTCTGAGTGCTCTCACCCCATTATTGCATTTTAATATATTGTTAACAGCTTTAAAAATTTATGCAGGAAAAAGAAGCCAAGAAAATGAACAAAAAGAAGGAATTGAAGAGGCAGTATTTTGGTATAATAGGGTTCTTGGTTTCCATATTGAAGGCGGGCATGGTAATTTCTAATGAAATTATTGCTAATATTTCTATTTATGCTATGTCTATTCTTACATATTCCAATTTATCTTTAGGTGTGAAATTTACATTCCGCAACATCAGTATGAAAAATCCATATGATGAGTATTCTTTCACAATCCGCCATGAAAATGACACTTACACGTGTAAGTAATGTTTTAGTACTTATTTGTTACTATAGCTGGCTTCTCCATTCTTATTATCTTACTTGTCTTTTGTAATTTTCAGTACTGACATGTGATCCACAATTAAATGATACCAAAGATTTGATCCATGAGTTGAATAGAACCAATGGCTTTTTCAAATTTGTCAGAACAATGAGAGAGAAGTTTAAAGAAGCTGCATCAACGGGTAGAGTTTGAAAATTAGTTTCTTTTATGCTGCCTACCTCATGATTATTAATCTTCCGTCAAAACTTTCCTTGCATGCAAGTTTTTTTCTTGGTATGATTTGCATGTTGCATATTTTCTTACTATTTCTAGAAGATGACATCAAAAAAGTTTAGATGAACAAGCTTTTTTTTAATGTCTGTCTAAGTGCATTTCAATGTTCATGAAGAAATTTGGTATTGATCTTGGCATGCAGGAGTCTTATCTGAATGTAAAGTTCTTCACCAAGAGTCTTCCACAATATCTTTGTCTGCTCCTGCTTTATCAGTTTCTACGGACAGAAGTGAATCTCCATTGAAGAATGAGCATCAAAGGGAGGAAATAAAAAAACAGTCCAAAATGAATAACCTTGGAAAAGGAGCTAAACAAGCAATACTGTCCCCTGTTAGGAAGTCACCACGTTTTAAGGTACCATGATGTTTTTGGAAATATGCCTGGTCATTTTTGTTCATGTGTGCAAAAATAGTGAAACAAGCTTTTTCTGAGAATGCTAATTAGTTGGCTATAGTGAGAATAGAGTTCATTTTGAAGTTTTCATAAAAACTAAGTTGTATTGTGGCTAGATTCTAAGCACTATGACTATAACATGAGAAAAAAGGGGTTCTTAGTTTTATTCAAGTGACTAATGTGGTTTAGGTACACGTGCATCAGTCCATTTTTCTAATGTCAAGTGACTGAATTTCTTGCTGCCTATTCAGATGATGAAATGAGCCCATAGATTATGTGCATGAAAACATTTTCATGAATAGGTCAATAGTTGCTTGTATTATTGCCTTACAATACTTATGTCATGACGTGCTTACTTCTTTCATTAATATGTCGTACTCAAATGGGACATTTCTTGAGGTTATGAACAACATAGAACTTTGAATCTTTCTTTGGCATGTGCACGATAAGAGTTTAAGTATGTAGGTCTTGAGCTAAAGACTATTGACATGTGTGGCAGGCAAAGAAATGAAGATTGATGCGAAGTTTAGTGTACCATGTGTGCCTTTGTAGCTACCCAAGTAGTCGTTAGCATGTGACTTGGTTACTTTATTGTTGACAATTATGGGATGAACTTGGTATCCCTGCTATGACAATTATGGGTGAAAGGAGCTTCTCAGACCAACTTATTCAGTTCATCAGACATGACAACCTCATCATCCGCGTTGTGGTATTGAGAATTTGTAAAAAACCAATTGTAATGCGTGAATTGTAAAGGACCGAACATGATAATCTGAATGATCATCACTAGATGCTAGTTTACAATGTAGATATGGTTATGTGATTTTGTTTTATGTGATTTGCAATCACAGCTACGTGGGATAGGAAATGCTTGGCATTTCGGTCTTTCATGGTTAATTTTAATAGATTCCTATTTTGTCACTCTATGCCAAGAATGAAATTTACACGAGCTATTTTCTACTATTGACTTGGGTCTGTCTCTTGTGTTTAAACATTGGTTTTAAGAGCTACAAAGTCTTTCAGTTGCTCACTGCAAAATTTAGAGCAACTGATGCAACTAGATGCCTGATACCAGGCAGGAGCTGTGATCTGAATTGTTTTGCTTCAATATGCGATAGGTGGGTCCTGATTCCAGGACCCAGTTTTAGCTAGGGCAACTAGTACATAAGCGGAAACAATTTTTATGGGCTACAACCATTAGGAAGGAATGGGTTTGCTTCCATTCATGCCCATCTTACCTTGGGGTTGAGGTACTTCAGTCATTCGATTATCCGTTTCCTTTCTTATTCAAGTCTTATTCATTTTTAAAAATATTATTTAAAATTATAAAAATGTTTTTTTATTAAATTTTATTAAATTATATAAACATAATTCACTATTAAAATTAAATTAAAAAATCTCTTATATGTAATTTTAATTAATTTTTAATTTTTCAAGTTGGAATCAGACTACATGTAACCATTGTTAATCCCGGCTATGATGCTCTTGTTTTGAGTGGTGTGAACATAAGCTAAAAGCAAGAGCATGTTGATATCAATTTATCATTATTATTACATCATTAAAGATGGTGGTGACTTTGTCTTGCTCTTGCTTTCTGTTGTCAGCAACACTAATAGTATTTGGGAAACCATTAGACAAGGGAAAGCTTCTTATTTTAGTGAGATTGAAGCTTGTAAGGGAAAGTGTGAGAACCCTTCTAATTTACATATAACTCCTATCCTTCTAGGTTTATAACCCATTCTTATAGATGCCTTACACTCGTCTAAACACAGATAAAAAGGTTTAGAACGTGCATATGTATACAGAACCTCCTAGATATGTACTTTAGATTCATTACACAACTCAGGCTGGTGGCGGATGCAACCTTTTGTGAATCAAAGCACGGCTCTGCCTCCAAAGGTTTTGTGCTTCGGTTTCATCATTTGCCAAAGCCGAGCAGTTGCTTTCATTACAGTCTGTGAAGTACTTGCCACTGATGCCTTCACTTTGAGGGCTCAGAGCAACGTAACATGTGGTGGATGCACCCTGCAGGAGCAACCACAACATTTCATGCATTGTAAGAACCAAATTATTAACGTTAAGTCCTGTCTCTTTCTTGCCTACTGTGAATCTCTAGGCCTAAAGAAGTGACAAGGGACGTGTCGGACATACCTGTGATATAGACTTCAATAAACTGGAAGCAATGAAGTAGAGAGAATCTGCAGACAAAAGTTTCTATGTTTATGGTTTGATTCTAATATCTGCAGAAGGAAAGAATTATTTATACCTGTGACAAACCCCTTGTGAGCCCTGATGATTCCTGTCTTTATAATGCCTGGGTGCACTGCATTAATTGTCACTCTCGCATTCCTTTCCTGCAATATTTCAGGCAACCAAATGATTGCCATATTCAGAATCTGTCTGTTTCGTTTGTCGGTGTTACAAATGTTGTCAGAAACAAGAAAATATGGTAAAATGAATGAGCCAAGACAATTTCTGATCTACAAACAAGAGAAACACAAGTAATGACATTTTAAGAAGCAGTAGAGAGTTGACCTTTAGTTGCCTAGCTACTTCCTTGGCATGCAATATGTTGGCTACTTTGGATTTAGCATATGCACAAGTTCCATTGTATCTGCACAAGCAAAATTGCTGATTGTTAGTGAGAAAAAGAATTATACCTTCAACACATTTACGGATTCAATAACAGTTTATGTTAAGCAGTAATCATACTTCTTTGGACATAGCATTTGACTGAAAGAAAATGCACCCCTCTTCACCCAGCTGTGAATTGCAGAAGAAAGATTTATTATTCTTCCCTGAATCCCAGTACTTTCTGCTGTTTCTATCATATTGTTTATCAGCAAATCTGTCAGCAAATAATGCCCTGCAATACACCAGCTTGTTGATCCCAATCTAGGAATGGGGAGGTAAAGTTTGACATTTCGAGTAACATACTTACTTCGACAGTTATGCAAATCCAAAGTTTTTAAGTGTTAAGATTGCAAGTTCGGTCTTTTGTAACAATTGCGGGTGATGCAAGTTCAGTTACATATAATGTGAATTCAATTACAACAAATTATGATAACAATTTAGATTGGAACTTCCTTAATTTCTTCGGAGAAAACTACGGGAATTAGGAACACTATCATTAATTTTTATAGTTGATCCATCTTTCATACAGGCACGTCTAGGTCGTTCTATTGGTTAGATTAAGTGATGTATGAATTGATTATTTTACTTTTCAAGAATAATCAAACTTAACTTATCCACTTTCTCTGTCCCTCTTTTTGATTCATCTAAAGACAAGTTATCATGATGGAAATTTTCATTTACAAGTATGCACCCATAGGAGGGTGTATATATGCATATTATAGCAGAAAAGTCCAAACAAAATGAACACTGATTCTTTTCTACGTTGTCATTGTCACTAAAATGATGGCTTTTTCCTCCCTTGATTTTTGGGTGTCAATTTGTGCATATTCAAAGGAAAACATGAAAAGAGAACAAATATATTTTCTGTATTTAGAGAACTAATACATACCTAAGTAGTTTGTAGCGAATGTCATCTCAATTTTGTCTTCGGAGAACTCTAAATTCTTAGAGTAAATACCAGCATTGTTTCTGCACAAAAAAGATTACATCAACTTGGTGATGATGAAAATGGAAAAAGAATCCATAAATGATTGTATAAATCTAATGCTCACATGAGGATGTTAAGGGGTAGTCCGAGAGCAAGAAAGTCGGAACAAAATCTATTGACAGAGGCAAGTGAACTCATATCAATATCCATTGTTATGATCTCTGCATTTGGAGTGTCCTTCTGTATCATCTCCTTTACTTCACTTGCCTTCTTCAAGTTCCTCGCAGGCATCACTATTCTTACACCTCTCTTGGCTAAAACCCTCGCGGTTTCAACTCCAATACCCGACGTAGCACCTTCCAAGGATTATAACAAAACAAATTTATATTATATGGTATGAATATGTAAAATATGTAAATCCCAAAGTGCCCATGTCTTAATCCTAAAGGATTTTCCTTTTTTTTTGGTGTGTTTTTTCATGCCTAAAATCTATAGGAGAATGTAATGTTCTTCTCCAATACTGAACTGTAAGGACTCGTTATAATTGTAAAAAGCTCGAGTTTCAGATTCTTATTGTTTGGTAAGCTGTGATTTGCTCAGAAGAGACAAGTCTATCATATCTTACCAAAACCAAAAAGCGCCAGGAATTAAATGAGTAGTCTGTGGAATGTGCAGACAGTAAGCAGAAACAAAGAGTATCTCCTTTAGAGATCATGCTCAACTCGTTGTTTGAGCAAACTGATCTTAACATGAACCCTCCATGCTTTTTGAAGAATAAGTAAGAGAATTCTTATGCAACAAATCCTCCCTTTAAAACGAATACGTCTTAAACAGAATGCAAAAGAGAAAAAGGATAGCAAAGACCGTTTTGTTTAAACTCTATTTGGAGGCTGAAGAAGATATTATCTACTGTGGAATTATACGAAGATTCCTAAAGAAGAAGAAGAAAAAGAAGGAGAGGAGGAGGAGGAGGAAGAAGAAGAAGAAGAAAAACGAAAACTGCCGATACTACGCTTTGCAAGTTACATGAGAGGTGGTTTCATGGTCATAAAAAGAAAAGAAATGGTGAAAAGATGACCTCTTTCCCATAGAGTAGAGTTTTACTATTATATCTGCCATTGTTGGAGATTATGTGCAAGTTGCAACTAACCAGTGATAATGGCAGTGAGATAGGGAGGGAATAAGGAAGCATAGTCTTCAGTAACTTGCTCAGCTGTTGCGTTGGAGCCATAGCCACTTGGACCTGCAATTCCTGCCAAGTACTTCAGAGTTTCCTTCATAATAATACTCTTTAGAAACTTAGCACAAGAAGAGAACCATCTCACTAAATAGATGGAGGGTTTCTTAAAGGTTGTTTCTTTAAAAAAGAAAAAAGGAACAAGAAAAAGAAAAACTAGGATATTATGCATTAAATTTTTATTGATCAATTTGATATATTAATATTAAAGTATATTATTTATTATAAATTTTCATAGTAAATAAAGTACATTATCTTCTTAGATACAAATGTTAATTCTAGAATCTATAGTGGATCGATAGTGATAGTTATAAAGTGAATATAATAGTTATCATTAGGAGGTCGAGGAAATTCGTAGTTGTGAGAGGATTGCATTAGGCAAGTAATCTTGACTAAAGAAACACAAGCCACATTTCAGATTATCAAAACTACATTATATCAAAAAAATGAAATGATTGGCTAAGGCCACCAACTCAGCCTGGTCGAGGGGCCGCCAGATCTTATAATTCCAATAATACCAAGTGAAGCATTGTGATTGTAGGAATGCACTTGTGTGTCTCCCTTTTGCTCATTAATTATTATGAACCTCTCCACGTTGAGTGACTTCAATTCCATTTTCATGGAAGAATTGTACGTGTAATTTATAAATTTAATATAACAAATAAATTACTAACTAATCAGAATATTAGGAAAATAAGTGTTGATACCACTAAAAAATTATAGAAAATTAGTAATTTTAAAATATGAAATAAAAATAAAAGAAATCAAACAACGTAGGATAGAATATATATGCCTTTTAGAAAAACTTAACTTGGTATTATTAGCTAGTGTTATTCTGCATTCGTATACCATGTGTGTAAGGACTAAGGAGTTTTCTGAAAGGCTCTATGATAAAACTCTATGGATGTGATTGTTGCATTCTGGAGTTGAAAAATCATCATTTCTTGCTTTTAAACTAAGCATTAGAAACCCATTAAATCACACAGAATGAAGGATTCAAAAGTAAGAAGACCACCCAACAAGACTGATCGTGTGTGCATGTAGTAGCCACACGAGTGATCATAATTACACGAAATATGTTGAGAAATTAATCATCCCGATAGGGATGTGGTGAGACTTGGGAAAGACAAGAGTGCTTTTTCTTTTGTTTTTTCCTTTTTCATCGTGAGATGACCTTGTCATTCACGTCTTCTTCTTTTGTTGGACATGGCCAGAGATTTCGAGAAAAAATGATAGCCATTGTTGGAGGAGGTGACGGGCTAAAAGGAGGTGGTGAGGTTGACTCCTCCAAAATGGAGAACGCACTAGGGTCCTCCTTGGTCCCCTAACTTGCCAACACTTATCATCAATTTGCCACACCATAGTGAAGCACTTGTCTTCTTGTTGTTGTTTCACATGTGATCCTGCCTCAGCCTTTGTGTTCTTCTCTCCATTCATTCATGCTATCCCCATAATAAGTACCCAAAAAAATGTATATATGCTATTTCTGAAGCTAGTTTAATGTTTCAGTCACATTCAATTTTCCTTTTCCACTTGATAAGTGTAGTAAACAGAAAGAAATAATAATAATAATAATAATAATAATAATAATAATAATAATAATAATAATAATAATAATAAGTTTATAAGAATAACTTATATATAATATTAATTATAATAATCATAAAACTACTAAAATAATAATCATATAAATAAATAATTATAATATATTAGTCCTTCATCCCTGCTAGGAAAAAAAATGCCTCGTGAGTTTTAGTTATTGTGTCTTAATCTTTGCCCATGGACACGGAATGAATTTGCATTTCACCTAAAATAGGAAAGGGAGCTTGAATTGGAGACAAAGGCACTACTTATTATTATCAACCCATCACTCCTTTTCCCATCTTATTTACTTTCCTTGGCTGACAAACTAAGAAAGTATTAGTCTTGAGAACTTTTATCAACAACTCCACTAAATCACTGTATAAGAGTAGTTGTTTTTGAGAGATTAAGCAAGTCCATTAAGTTACCTAACCAATGAAAATGACTTTAATATCCCAACAACCATCTTTTTCATGCTTTGATTAGGAGGGTGAAAGAATATACAAATAGCTTTTAAACTTAATTATGGTATGTAGTCAATAAAATAAATAAGATCTTTCGTTTAATTTAAATGTAATTTTCTTTAATTAACCTTTTTTAAAATTTAAACAATTCAAGTTTTATAGAAAAGTGCACTACAGTTTCTATATATTTGAATTAAGTTTAATTTTGCCTTTTCTAATACTTTCTATTAGATACAAGTTTTAAGTGTTAATTATATATTTTAGTTAGTACTAATTTACCTCACGTGCCATCAACCTATCTAATATGCATGGTAAAGCGGTCCCTTCACAAGAGCCAATCACGGGAGAGAGGGACATTAGGAATAAGTTTTTGGACTATCTATTGCCTGATTAGCATGATTATCTGTCACACTACTGAAATCAAAATTATATTTGCTACTTAAAAAAGATAGTTCTTTGTGCATTAGGTCCTATAAATCGAGGGAAAAAATTGGACAGAAAACTTTCATGTTTTGACGATAGAAGTTTTAACTAAATAATAAGATAAGAAATGTTATGAAATTCGGATATCCTTAAGATGATATATAGAATTGAGATTTGATATATATATATATATAGGTTTTGATTGGGAAAGAATCCTTTTTTCTTTTTTTTTAATCATTAAACTTTGTTACTATATATTTAACCTTGTTCTCTTTCAAAAAGTTTTAACAATCAATTACTAGCTCCATATATTTTTCACTCTAAGCAAGTATCAGGTTATATCCTCCCTACAAAAGGTGATATCACCATCTTAATACTACCTATATTGTTATCCATCTTTACTTATACCCTCTTTCTTAGCCTAAAC
>JAOTAX010000007.1:23878570-23890502 GCA_025629825.1 Erythroxylum guanchezii
TTGATTTGAATGAGTTTGAATAAAGAAAAAAGGATTGAATAAAGATGAATAATAAAAAGAAAAGAGAAAAAAATATATACCGAATTTTCGGATTGGTTTAGTCTATGGGTTTCTAACGCGACATGCGAGGAATTTTTCTAAAATTTCGTTACCCGGATGTCGGACATTAGTTTCGGTTCTTTTGAACCATTTGCTTGCTTCGTCTTCGCTTTGTAATCGATTCGTTTCGATTCGCAATAAGCATTCTTCGATTTCGAGTTTCCGAATTCGTTTCTCCGTTCTTCGCTTTTGTTTCCGATTTTTCTTTCGTTTCGTTATCCGATTTTCTGTTTTTTCGGTTGGGGTCCGATTTCGAGATCGGGTCCGATTCTGAGATCGGATCCCAATAAACTGAGCCACTCGGCTTGGGCCACAGCTCGACCTGGCCACCTTGGCCTACGACCCGTTACTAATAAGTGTGGCCCAACCTGAATTTTTTGGGCCATACCCATCCAACCCGTAAACTAGTTTGACAGGACCAAACCCGTTGACCTGGGCTGGGTATTTTTTGACATCCTTAATACTGCCTGGTACGGAACAGTATTCGTTCCCTTGGGCTAAAGTGGTTAAATCAAAAAAATTAAACCAACAAGAACCCAAAGGATCTTGTCATGCATCCCATTCACATACCGAAAAAGCATATAGTGAAAGCATATACACCATTATACCTTGAACTTGGTCTCCAAACCAAATAGATGATCTCACGACTATGTCTCCTTCCTCACGACTATCTCTTCTTGCTCACGGCTGTGTCTCCTTTGCACCAAGTGAGATGCACTCCAAGGTATCCAACAAAGATCGATTAAAAGACCCAAAGGTTCCCAAAGCTATATGGTGCTTCAATGGGTTATTGTTGATCCTAAAATCTGCAAAAATAAACCATTTAAATAGGAATTTATTACTTAATAAATGAGCTAAATGGCAAACCTTTTGGTTCTTGTTAGATGAAAGAAGAAATTTGCAAGTTTGAAAGAAGACAAAATAGAAAAATGATAAGCTGAAACTGTGGAGAGAGGAAGATGAAAAACAACAACAATTCTTTTTCTAAAACTAGAAAAACGAAAATCCCCTCTTACTTTTTGACAAAACTAGGGTTAAAAGGGTTTCTTGAAAAAAGTCTCAAATGCCCTTGTTTAAAAGAAGCAAAGGAATAAAGCATAAGGTTAAAATTCCAAGGGGTATAAACATATCCTTATGTTCTTTGCATGGACAACCCATGTCTTTATAAATTTGGCATTGTAAATTTCATTTAATTGCCATTTTGTCACTTTGTCACTTTGCCATTTAATCTCATAATTAAGCATTTGACCCAATTTCCATATAACTATACCATATATATATATATTATTTTGTTGAGCAATAAATTTATAGGATATGTCATACATATCAAATAAATTTATCTAGGATTAAATTTGTTATCTAATAACATTTATTCTAATACCATATAACTACCAAAATAATTTTAACATTTAAAATTGATTTTATCGTCATATTCATATCTCCATATCATTTACTAGAATAATTTCCTTTTTCTAATCAAATCTTTTCTAGTGTGACCCATTGGGATTCATGTCATGTTGACAATAGAATTTAAACCCTTTTTAATTATAAACATCATAAGCGGTATCTAGCAAAATACGTTATAATTACTCAAATGACATAGATGATAAGTATTATACACAAATCACAATCCCAAATCAAAATTGCCCGTGTCAATTTTCTTGTCTCGTAATATCCTAAATAAATGCAAGATGGGAATATGTCATTCTTGCCAATTTATTCCTTCTTGATTTCCAAAGTAAATCGTAAATATGATTAACTCCTTAATCATATTGCATGCATACAATATTAATTTATCAAGGGTCCATACGTAACATCATGTTACCCACGATAAGACTTGAATAATGAATATGAGAATTTACTGAGAAACTAGAAAATGCATATCTTGTTTTATGTGGAAGAATCGGTGTAGCTTTATCTCATTATCTTGTTCTTCACTGAAAGTATAGCTTTCAAAACTCTCTTTATGTTTAGTCACCACTGAACAACAAGTTGTTGATTTTGTATCTTTGATTCACTCTCACTACTAGAATCCTTTTTGAATCAAGTAAGTTGTATTTAAGTTTGTTTTTGGATGTTGTGTAATGATGTTTGATGGTTGAAATTGAGTTTATGCATGAATTGAGAAAGTTCAGTAGTTTCAGTGTTAATGCAGAAATTTATGAGAATGGATAAATATGAATACTCTGTTTTGTTTTGGAGAAATACTTATATGTTGGATTCACTGTTGACATGCGTGAATCTGTAGAGTTGTTTAAAATGTGCTAGAAATTTTATTGAACCATGATTTTGATGATGGCTAGTGTTAGACATGATTATATGCATGTGAAGGTATAGCAGTGGAGTTCGGGGAATACATGTTCTAAATGACTCAGATGAGGCTTTGAAATTGTGAATGTGGGAAAAATACTGAAAATTGAAAGTTGCATGTGTGAGAATCGAATTTTGATGTTTAATGTGAATCTTGGATTTTTGGAATTTTGTGAGTACTGATGAGCTAAAAATGAGTTAGAAGAATTGTCTGCAAGTTATTGGAGTTAATTGATGTGAGATTGAGTTTCTGAAAAATTTACAATAGAGAGAGGAAGAATAGTTGGAGTTTCGGATTTGTAATTTTTGAAGTGTAAAATTGAATTTGATTTGTGTATAGTTTGTATTTGGAGTTAGAAATGTGGAATAGATGAATTAGGAATGTGTTTTGCTGGAAAAATAAGGAAAATGGAAGGAGAAGAAGAAGACAGATTCGGTGAAGAAGAAGAAGGAAGCACGACAGTGATTTCTCAAAAACATTCAGCAAAGGCGCCATCGTGCTTTTGTACGACAGTGACTTCATAGGATGAGTGAAAATCACTATTGTGCATTTGCACGATGGTGACCTTCGAGGATTAGTGAAAGTCGCATCGCGACTTTCAATTGAATTTTTATGAAGAAATTTTTCTGAACATCCTTAAATCTTTTTGTTATAACTTCTTCATCCGATATCCAAATGACTTGGTTCTTAAACCAATAGCTTCATAAGACATTTATCTACATCTACACCAAAAATTATAGCTTTCTGAAATGTATTGGTTGATGAATTTAAGGTGAAATGTGACTGTGCTGAAGTATGATAACTGAGATGATTTTTACTTAATATACTTTGGTAATTGGACTATATCTTGATCTGTGGACCTCAGAATGAGATGATTATTAATTGTGATTAAACTAAAGACATAAGGATACAAATTGTTTGAAGAGATTAAATGTTAATTTTGTCTCTAAGAATTACAGAATCTGAATCGAAGTTCAACCCATAGTACAATTATAGTTCATAGAATAGTACAAAGTAAAGTGAGCATAACTTATGGAATACTGAATCAAATGGTATGATCTTGGTGTCAATAGAAACTTAAGACATTAGAGAACAACTTTCTAGAAGAAAGTGTTGCCTAATTTTGTCATTTACCCTATCAGATTAATTATGCAATGCTGATCCGAAAGCATATTATTAGAAAAATCTGAAGTGGTCAATTGGGTTATGAAATTGATTCCACATTGTTTTATTTTGGTCCAAATTATAAGTACAAATGATAGTAATGAGGTCTTTCATATCTGATTAATTTGATGATGAGAATCACAATAAGATACTCGAAATTGTCATTGAACATACATTGTGCATATTTTATATACGTACATGTGCATAAAGGAATACTTAAACATTCGTGCAAAAGTGTGATATTTTTAAATGTGTTTTGTATGATATAGAGCAGCTAATTGGACGCCAGTCAGATATTGTTGGACCATCCTGGCAATAGCATATTGGAGTGTACTGTGAGTCAACCTAGATGAATTTCCTAGGATTGATTTGATTTGATTTGTTAAGCTTCCAATTATTGAACTGTTGCGATTTGTTTTTGAATTCCGGACTTAAAGTTCGAGAAGTAAATATTTGGGACTGTATTGGAAGTACTTTAATTTGTTTGATAATTTTGTATGAAATGTGGATTCTTAACAAAAGTTGAACGCCAGACTTAGGTCCGAAGATTATTAAATTCTGATTGTATCATACTATGTGAATTCTCATCAAAAGTTGAATGACGGACTTAGGTCTAATGATTATGAAATTCTGACTGTTCTTTATAAATGATTGTGATATATGGTAAATTCTGAATTGATGCATTTCATAAAATGCATGCTCATATAAAGACGTTGTGACCGGAGTAGCCATTATCAAGCGCTTGCACGTAGAGATTTTCTCTTTGATATATGATTCTGTATGTAGAGCTATGCTTCGTGATTTGTTCTGAATGAGCCCAATAGGCCAGTGTTTGTATATGTGATAGGCACTCGGTCACAACAATAATAACGAATGTGGAGTCTCATATGCATCTGTATTTGTTTATATATGTTCTGATTTGCAATAATTAAATGACGTGCCATGACAGTGTGAGTTTATGGAATATATATGTTCTACATGAATAATTGTGAAATATATGATTTGTGTTTATGAATCTGGTGAAATCATCAATGATGGATCACTCATTGAGTTCGCAAAACTCATAAAAAATTGCAACGTGACTTTTCAGGTTCAGAGGAGTTATCCAATTAGACCAATTGGAGTTCAGCCACTGTAAATGAGCATGAGTTAGGGGTCGGGATCAGTTTGCACCTGCATATGTCTTCAGTGATTTTGTTTTTGAATTATGTTCTGCAAGAATTATACAAAGTGTATGTGAATGATTTGGTAATGAAATGACTTTATGATTTCAAGTGTTTTTATCTGAAATGGGCCCAAGTGACTATTGAATACTAATGTTGGTAATAATTGTAACTTGTAAATGGAAATGTTTTTAAATAAAGCGGGCCCGATTTGATTAGTGATTTCCGAATACGTGTACTTTGTTTTAAAGAAACAAAAAGTTTGTAATAAATTTTGACTGAATAACTGTTTTAGCATGCCACCTTTGCGGGGTACATACTCAGATATCACCATGGATGTCAGGTATGTGTCCTGCGCGAGTGGAGTGCTACACCATAAATATTATCGCTCATATCTTATATGAGGGACAATGGTATTCTTGATGAACGTTTATCCTTTATACAAGTCACGCATACTGTGGCGTTATCTGTATAGCTATCTCTTACGGTTAGTGTTGGACAATACTAACAAATACACATTTCTTATGTAAGGAAATGAACATCTTATACTATAGAATTCACGACATGTATGAAACATTAATGACATAAACACAATCCTAATAATGTTTTATTTAAGGTTTATCGAATACCATAATCTCCATTATGTTTCTGTGTGATTAAACCGATAACCCTTTATCAAATGGCTTGTAGAACATTACCATCATTTAATCCACATACTAATCTTTTAGTGGTCAGTTAATACTCCATGTTAATTACCAAGATTAGTGACATTTCAGAGTAATCATTATTTTCATTACAAAGTTCTACAATCTGAGTCCTCAACTCGAATAATCCATAAATAATGAAAACTCATTGAACAAAATGATATAGACCATCTAATTCATGAACATAATTGTTAGAATACAACCACCTAATGATTAGCTTCTAGATCATAACACTAACAGCTAATATATAAATATAAATTGTTTCAAATGAAGCTTGAAAGCATATCTAGTATATATATTAGATTTATTAATATTATTAATGCTCTCAAAGGTCTTGGAAAGACCTATACTAATGTTAAAACAGTAAGAAATTTATTTATGTCACTTTCAAAGATGTGGGAAGTTGAAGTAATGAGCATACAAGAAGTTAAGGACCTAACACACTACCATTGGAGGAATTTATTGGATCTCTTCTTACATAAAAAACAAGTCTCTAAGATATGCAAGCAAATATGATGTTTAAAAAGAAAAATAATTTAACGTTTAAAGCCTCAAAGGAAGAATTGAGCAAAGAGTAAGACACATCAAATAGTGAAACTAATGAAGAAGACATTACCTTAGTCACTAAAAAATTCAGGAAGTTCTTAGAAGAAGAAATTCTCCAAAGTAAAGAATTTCAAAGAAGGTAAACATGAATGAAAATATAAATCTTCTAACATTATTTTCTTTGAATGTAAAAAAACTAGACATATAAAGTCACAATGTTCTTTACTCAATTATAATGAGAAATATAAAAGCAACTATAAGAAGGAGAAGAAGGACAAAGCCTAGAATTGGAATCGCACAAATGAATCCAAAAATGAGCAATCAGAAGGAGAGATAACTTATATGTACTTTAATACTATAAAGATGATGAGGTAACATCCAACTGCAATACATATGATAGTGATAGTAAGTTAAGATATGATGAATTACTCAAAAATTTATAAATCCTAAGTAAGAAAAGGAAGAGATTATATTTAAAACTTAATAAAGTTTAGAAATAGTTGGATACATGCATGAATGAGAATATAAAGATTAAAAGTGAATTGTATAGCATTAAAGCATCAAAAAATATTAATGACAATCATACATTAGACATATGAAAAAATGAAAAGGAGATATTGAAAAAGGAGATCAATAGTCTCTAGGATTCATTATGTAAATTCACTAAAGAGAGTGAAAATTTAGAAATTATGCTAGAAGCTCAAAATAATTCTAATGATAGTTATGGAATAGGATATAACAATTAGAATGAAGTCGATTATAGAACTACATATGTAAAGGAAAAATATTTGTATAGTGAAGAAACATTGGCTAATGTGACAATGAGTATAGAGCATCCACTTATACGCATATGCTACATCCACTAGGATTAATTTTAAAAGCATCATGCTTTTATATATGACTCATAATCTTGTAGAGTTCAATACTCTCAAAGGAAGAGTAGGCATAACTTTTATAATAATATGCAAACCCCCTCACTTCCTTTTATAGCTCAAAGAAGCTTGCATCAATCCTTCATTCAAAGTAGGTATCATATATGTAATCATGATAGCTCATTTCACTATTTAGTAAACCATTCAAAACCTTTAATGTACAAAAGAAGTTTTCTAATTATGCATACACACATAAAATACTAAGTAATTTGTTTATGCATCATCATCACTCATATAACATAGTATGCCATTTTTATGGTAAGTTTGGACATGTTGATTAATTTTGTTTTCTTAAACAAAGAATGATAAGAAAACCTTTGAAAGTGTAGGTTGACAAGAAGAAGGAGCCTAACAATCGAGGAAACAAGTGTATTTAAATACCTAAATTATAAGTTTCTCAAAGAGAAAATGGTGTGTATTAGAAATGATAATTATTAAATTGAGTTTCATTTTTGAAGATTTACATTTTTTTATCTTAATAAATCTATCCTTCTTATCCCTACGTATGTATTAAAGATGTTATTGTAAAATATTAAAAAATTAGCCTTTAAAGAGAGGAAGACTGATCAAAGACTCTTTAAAAGAAATAATTATTGAACTAAGTGAGGATAAGATGCCTCCAATAGATTGTAAACTCAAGAAGAATGTTCGTTCAAATCATTCATGATTAATGTTCACCAAGAGATAACTATTAATTCATACTTTATAAATTTGTCACATATTGCTCTTATTTATTAATTTTAGTATAAATCCTTAGTGTTGATTGTTTGGGTTTGAATTATGAACAAGATTTTTATCTTTTTTTAATAGTGTGAACCGTAGGACCTAAACTTAGAAAATATATGTAAAATGAGGTTATGAAGTTACTATTTATATCAATTGGGCAACAATTTCTCTACACCATTAAATAAGGATAAATTTCACACAATTAGAAGAGAATTAGTTATGTTTGATGGAAATCTATATGATAAGGATCCCCTAATGTGTTTGAATTCATTCTTGATATTTAGCTAATTGATCATATATTTTTTAAAAAAATTATTTTGAGTTTTAAGAGCATTTTTTTTAGCTTTATAGAAGACACTGGTTGACTAATACCCTAGCGTGATCGACCAATGTACCCAAAATTCAAATTTTCTGCATTTGTATTGAGTTTTTTCTTTATTGTTCAAAGTTTTGGTCATTTATTTACTCATATTAATTTACTAATATCTTCGAGTAGTTGACCAATGACTTATTTTAAGAAATTTTGTCTTTCATATGAGTTTGTCAAGAATTTGGTCACTCCTCTAGTCGATCACCTATATAAATTGGTTGATCAATATCTTCAAATGGTTGACTAATGTCCCTTTGTCTACGAAACTTTTCTTTCAAGTGAACTTAAAAATATATCGATTGCATATCCTAGTCAACCACACCAATTATTGGTCGACCAATATAGCTTTATGGTTGACCAATATAGAGAGTTGAAAACAAAATTTTATCCTCTTCCTCATCTGTTCAAAACTATTTCACTTATCATATCCTGAAAAACTTTGGTTAACTAGTCTTCATGATTTAAGAGCTTTCTCTTTCTCTTTTCTTCTATTTTCATATTTTATGTTTATATCTTCAAAAAAGCCTAAAATCAATTAACTCTTTTGTCTTAATAACAATATCCCTTAATTCATAAAAATTTCTTTATATCGAATAAATTTGAAATGTTGTCATTTTGTTGTTTCAAATTTGGAGATTTTTTTTTCATAATTTGGGTTATCTTTTCAAATTGATGCTTCCATAGTTAAATTGTAAAAGGAGTCAATGTTGTTTCCCTTTCAACTATATTAATACAACTTTAATTTTTTCAACTTTTGGTATTTTAGGGTTTTCAATTTTTTTTATTTTTTTTATTTTTGGGTTTTTAAAATTATCAATTTTTTAAGAAATTAATTTTTTGAAATTTTATTTTGCTTAAAAAATTTTAATTTTTAATTTTGTTAAAATTTTCATTTATTGCTTTAATTGAATATTCAACTTAGGCATGACACTAAAATTAAGATTTTTTTTTTCAACTTAGGCATAGTTAGGGATGCTTCTATCAAAATTAACCCTTTTCTTTTGACTCCTTAAATATTCAATAACAGTTTTACTAAGGAAGTTTATCAATCTTGATCAAATTTGATTTAATTTTCTAACCAAGTTCGCTAGATGCATGACACTTTATTTTTTGCCTTTAAATAAATGATTTCTTTTTTATGATTCAAAAAAGACCAGGGGGGGGGGATAAGAATGATGATATTAAATTTAGAAGGAGTAATGAATTTAGGGGGAGTGATTGTTTTGTTGTTTTTGTATTTAATACAATTAATTAAATTTATGGTATCTACATGTATGGATATTTTTTGAAATTGAATATTGAATATCTCTTTTATTTTGATATTGAATTATATTGTTATTATTGAATTATGTTTTATGCATAAATTAAAGAGGAGCTAATCATTATATTGGTAGTTATTTGTGTGATTAATTTTATTATTGTTCACCAGTGTTCTGTCATCATAAAACAAGGGGGAAGATTATTGAACTAGGGGAGTTTTCAATTGATGTTTTAGTTATAACAAAACATAATTATTACTAATGAGTTTATTATTTTGAAAAAAAGTAATATAATAACAAAATAAAGTCATAAATTCAAGAAGATAGTCTATGAAGTTGATAAAGAGAAGTTGAAGTTTGCAATTGACGAAATGAAGATCAAACTAAGAACAATAAAAGATCAAGGCTCATTAAGGTAACTTTATATATTGTATTATCAATTCTAATCTCACTTTGTTAATTTAATAACTCAAAGGCTCATTATGCATAAACATTTTATGTCACTTCATTGTATGATTCTTTTTATTCTTAAACAGACATTAAAGCTTTTAGTTTTAATATAAAAGCCTTTTGATCTTTCATATAAACTTTAAGGAACATTGTTATAAGTGTTTAAATGATACTTGCATTAAACAAATTGAGTTTGAGCATTTAAAATTATTAAAATCATATGTTTGAGCATTTAAAATTATTAAAATAATATTTTTGTATTGATAGGTCGATTTATATGGGTTAGTAGTCGACCAATATAAGTTATTGAATTTAATTGCCAAAAGTTTTTTGTGACATTGTTTGATGTATTAGTCAACCAACATGCTATATTGGTCAACTAATACTCTATAAATAGTTATTATAACGATTAGTTCTCGACTCCAATGGCTAGTAGGGGTCTTAAAACACTATAAATATATTTTTTCTCATTACATTTTATACGCATATTAAAGTATTTTTCAATCATTTGAGCATCAGTGTCTCATATTTATATGAGTGAGTCTCTTTGGAGTTATCAAGTGATAAAGTAAGGAACTTTAAGTTATAATATTTGGTTGGGCCATTACATTATTGTAATTAAAAATGATCTAAGTGATATTGAGTTTTCTTTTTACCTAGGAGGAACTGTAAAAGGGTTCCTCTTTACTAAGAAAGATTGTATAAAGGTTATTTTTCACCTTGAAAAAAGAATTATAGTGAAATTCTAAGAAGATTATTGAGAGTGCAAAGGTTATTTGCTAAATTACCATGTCGATTTGCACTCTCTCCCCTATCCTCTTTAAATTATTATTAAATTATTTAATTGATTTATGTTAAGTATTTTCTTCATTCTTATTACATTGATTATTGTTAAATTGAGTTTATTGGTTATAAAAGTTTGTTAAATTTTGTTACACCCAATCCACCCACTCTTAGGTGCCATTAAGAACTAATAAAGGGCCAGAAGAGAAATGAAGAAACATGTCAAGTATTTATCTTGTGTTGATTTTGAAGAAATTATTGACATAAATTTTGCCTTAGTAATAGTTGAAAGTGTAGATGGTGATGAACTGGTGACTTATAGAGAGGCAAAAGATAGTAAAGAAGCATCAAAATGGTTGGTTGCCATGGATAAGGAGACCCCTAATTAAGAATAAAACGTGGGAACTTCACAAATATGTAAGGCAAGTTTGAAGAAGAAATAAGGAATTCTTAGAGTTGAACCATTTAGGTTGAAGGCATGATTAGTGGCACAATGTTTAAGAAGGGAATTGACTACCAGGAGATATTTCACAAGTTATGAAGTATAAGACCATACAAGTTCATCTAGCCATGATAAGTGCGTTTAATTTGGAACTGGAGCAAATTGATATTAAAATTGCATTTGATATAGGAAACTATAAGAATAGATCTTTATGTCACAATTAAAGGGTTTTCTTGATTATAAGAAAGATCATATATTGCTGCTAAAGAAATCCTTGTATGGAATGAAATAGTCACTAAGGTAATGATATAAAAGGTTAGATGCATTCATGTTGTCTTATGACTTTATTCATAATTAGTTTGACAATTGTGTTTACTATAAGAAGTTAGATAGTTCATGGATCTATTTGTTTCTATATATTGATGACATGTTAATTACAGTTAAGAACAAGGAGACCTTATTAAGTAATGGGTTTAAGATGAAGGATTTAAGTGTAGTCAAGAAATTCCTAAGCATGGAGATTTAGAAAGATAGGAGAGTAGCCATATTGTACTTATCATAACAAAAGTATATTTAAAAGGAATTACAAACTTTTTAGATAGCAAATTTAGTTTGCACTCGTTGGTAGCTCACTTTAAACTTAATACAGGTGCATTACTAAGTTCAAATGTTGGATCCCAACCGGAAAACGGAAACGAAAAAAAAAGAAACAGAATCGAAAACAGAAATCGAAAGAACGGATTCTTTTCGAATTCGAAACGGAACGAAACGGAAGCCAATCGAAACAAACGTTTCGAAACGAACGGAAACAAATGCCGACATCCGTTAGCGCAAATCTTAGAAAACAAAACGTTGCGTTGGAAACCTTAGACTAATCCGATCCGAAAATCCGTTATAATTTTTTTTTTCTTATTCATTCCTTTCCTCTTTATTCAAAACCCATTCCAATTTCTCCTTTTGGAAATCATCCTTAATCAAACTCA
>JAOTAX010000007.1:23890602-23904826 GCA_025629825.1 Erythroxylum guanchezii
ACATAAATAGTAACTGAACAAGCTCACTTTTCCAATTATAAAGTTGTTACCCACACTACATGCATACTTAAAACACTTGTTTCATGCATTAACCTCCAAATATCATCGTAAAACATGTAACACAATGTACTACATTCACTGCCAATTCCTCATCTAATAATTCTAACGTCCAATCAAAGTTCGGGGTCCAACATCAAATATCAAGAAAAATTACATAAAACAAGTTCTTACTAGAGTGTAGTTGGGTGTCTGATATATGTTATAGTATGCATAAGATTATATTTAGCATATGCAGGTAGTATGGTAAGTAGGTTTATGAGTAATCTTGGGAAAGCTCACTAGTAAGTTATTAAGTAGGTTATGCAACACTTTAGAGGTATGAGCTTAGTTTATGGTTCAAGTGATTTGACTAGAGGTATTATTATTTTTATGTATTATGATTATATTGGAGATCTCTTAAGGGGGAGATAATTGACATATTATATTTTTATCCTATTTGGACGTGCAGTAGTTAGAAAGCAACACTTTAACCAATCATTATATTATATACAACAGAAGCAGAATTCATGTCTTAGATGGAATGGGTTAAAGGAGGAATATATATGTGTAGTCTTAATGGTAGTTTGAGTGTAAACTTGTATAACTTTATCATTGACTGTGATAGACTGATGGACTTTCTCTATGACCTATTTTGCTAATAGGATTTATCAACATTTTAACCACTTTAATAATATGGCTAATTACTCGAAAATTCTTATTATTCTCTATTTTAATGTTAACAATGTATAGTGGCCAAACATGATTATTTTATTCTCAAGATATTTTAATTTTTTATATGTGAGAAGGAAAGAAGCAGTCATATTCAACAACAAAGTTTATTTTGTATATTGTTGGAAGCTCTTTTATTTTTGTAACTAAGAGTTTTAGTATTGCTTTATATCGTTTTAATGAACTAACATTTCATTTTGCAAT
Organism: Erythroxylum guanchezii; assembly: GCA_025629825.1. NCBI lineage: Eukaryota > Viridiplantae > Streptophyta > Magnoliopsida > Malpighiales > Erythroxylaceae > Erythroxylum > Erythroxylum guanchezii. Next base: position 23,891,575 of record JAOTAX010000007.1, read on the forward strand.
ATTATTCAATCAATCATATCCCGTAACTTTGGAAATACTATTGTATATTTGATTTCTTATTATTTTTAATCAAATCACCATTTATGCCTCTACATGTATAGTTGGCAAGTACTTATGAGGAAGCACACTACAATATTTATATGTTTCTAACTAGATTATTATTAAAAATAGGTGAGTACAAATTATTCAAATTAATTTCAAATGATTGTCCCTTACTTAAAAATATATGAGTATGGATTATTCAAATTAATATCGAATTGATGTGGAACTCACCAGAGCCACTTTACAAATAATATCACACGAATTTATAGGTGATGCTTTATTTTTCTTGGTAGGAACGAGTTTTGATAGAATATGTCTTGCTTATCTTGATGAAATGGGAGGAATGGCTACTTCATACCAAAAATACTCTGGATGTTTAATATATTATCATTAGCCTCCCTTCCTTACATTGTCGAGCATAGGTAACTTTTTTTTTAACTAAATGATAGTTTTTTGAATAATTATTGATCAAAAATTTCTGTTAATAAAAAATTACTAATTACTTTTGTAATGACATTTGGAATGATATTAGCTTCAATTTAAGAATATATCATGAAAGATCAAAGAATATTGATACCAATTTGAAATTTTGAATTTTGTTCGAGAAGTTATAGCATGTAAAGTGTTTTCAATATAGAAAATAGTCATAACTAAAAACCTAGCAAATATGTTAATAAAGTAATTACTTGTAGCGAAGTTCAAGTATAACTTAGTGAATGTTCACTTAGCTTGAATCCATTAAAGGGATAATATGGTAGGGAGTGTATCTTGGTTAGACATTATAAAATTTAAATTAAGGAAGAAATTTGTGTGATATGCCTTAAATTTATTGAATAGTAGAATCTTATGGGCTAACGAGCATTGGATAAGGATATGGAAGTATGGAATTGACATCAATCTCATTCTAACCAGACAAATTTAAGAAAAAAAGCAATAATAGAGTGAAAGGTGAATTTGCATTAGACTCATTATTAATTTTATGTGAAATTAGTCTAAAAGCAAACTAAAGCTAGTGTTAAAGGTAAATGGATCCTGGACTCGTGACGATAAGTTGAGATTGAATATCTATATTGTTAGACTATTTTAGAAATAAATTAATCAATTTTTATAAATTAGAATAAATCACTTGCTTTTAATCTAACCATTTTCTTATTCAATTAAATTTTAATTTCTTTAACAAATAAAGATAATCTCTTTCTTTAGTCATATTTTAAATATTTCAATTTTTTACTATATACTTGACCGGTTAAAAATTTAAATCTTAAACATTTTATTTAATCGATTTAATTTTCAATTCTATTTTTAAAATATTGAGTATAATTATACTTTTTAAAATTTAAGAATTAAGTTGAAAATTGTTAAACCTAATAATCTTGCAAATCAAGACGATCTGATCTGATCGTATCATGCCTATTAGTTTTGGGCCAAACATGTGAGTGAGCACTGTTATTGGCCCTAAAATCTGAAAACCATAGTCAATCTTTAGGGCCGAGCCTAAACTTTGAGTCCACCAACCCTTAAGCGACACGTCAGAATCTCTACTTCGGATTCCGTGAAGCCACCCGCACCACATTTTGTTCCTCTTCGTATCTGAGTTTCAGAGTGGAGAGGAACAGGGGAAGACTCACTTTGTCTGTCTCTATATCCGAATTTGATTTGAAGTTCAAATTTTTGTTTGCTTCTAGGGTTACGCTAATGGCTTCCCACAACCATCTCGACGATGTAAGTTGTTCATCCCAACTCATTTGTCACTGAGGTAGAAAGTTTCTGTATTCTTACGATGTTAGGGTTTTTCATTACCAATTTGACTTGTCACAGGACGATGATTTTGGGGGAGATTTTTCTGGCGGTCACAGTTCTAGGCGTCCTGGTTTTTACTTCTATTCACTGTTTTCTTAATAATCAAATGACAAGTCTCTCTCATTTTGTAATTCTGCTTTTTTTTTTTGCTATTTGATTTTTTCTTCTGTTGCGCTTGGGAATTAGGCGTTAAGAGGTCCTTTGGAGACCTAGAGGATGACGAGGATGACCTTTTTGGCCCTAAAAAGGTGCTTAAATTTTTATTTTTGTAAAGCTAATGGTTTGTGAAGAAATCAAGGTTTTGGCCTTTTGGTGCTTCGATACTGGTTACTTGTGTACATCCACTGTTTTACCTATTTTGAATGCTGGAACTGAGACTATTTTGGCTTTCTCATTGGGTGGTGCTGCAAAGTTGCTGAAATACGCAAGTATTATGAGGGATAATGTTTTGTTTGTTTATTGTGCAGGGAAATACAAAGGTTGAAGAAACTGCAATGATTCTGTCTCTTCGTGAGAGGTACTGCTAGAACTATATTGTTTTTCCCTTTAAAGATTTTAAAGGTAAAGGCAGTATGGTTTTTCAGTTGCTTGTTACGGTGCAAATAATTTGGTGTCTTATACCTTTTTCTTTTGTTTTGGATCTCTTTTTGCAGTCTTGATAATTGTAAAAATACTCTTACGACTTGCCAAGTATGTATTCATCTCTCTAATTCTCCATTTTTTCTATGCTTCAAGTATAAGTCATTTCTTTTATCTGTGAACTTCGCATTTTGAAATGGAGTTGTCACTCATCAGTGATGATAAAACTGTAGTTTTGTTATTATGGCCTCTTGGGTCCTTTGAATTTGTGAGATTGCATGATATTGCCATACACCTCCATCATTTTTATTAATTTTCCCGAATTTTATTATGTAGATTGCTTTTATCATTTACTTTTTTCTTTTGCCGTAATGTAGAGTATTGCTCATATACTTACCATCGTTCTACCTGTTAAATGTTTTAAATTTTTATGTATGGTTGGTTTGGGCCACACAAATCTCCCTTTCTTCACAACCTTTAACATTTGTTTTGATTTCAAAATTGAATTGTATGTTACGTCAGTATATTAGTCATTTTTTAAGGTTTTATGTTAGGTTACCGATGTACAATATCACAACTGATTTGGGTTTTCCTTTCAGACAGAGCTTGAAGTTGCAAAATCTGAAATCCAAAAGTGGCAATCTGCATTTGAGAATGAGTCCTTCATCCCAGCTGGCGTTTCTTTTGGTTAGCATAATGTTACGGTGTTGACTATCATATGTTTGCATGTGATGTTCTTATTCTTAGAAAATCTTAGTTTATGGTCTTTGTATAAATTTTATCTCATTTACAGAGCCTAAACATGTGATCAATTATATCCAGACCTTGAGATCCTCTGAGGAATCTATGAAAGAACAGGTCATGTGATTGTTCTTTCTGATTATGGAACCATAGTAAGTTATTGCTTGCTTCTAACAATTAACAATTAACAATTCTTTTGTTCTTCACTACAGCTGGAAAAAGCAAAGAAAAAAGAAGCTGCTTTTATTGTAACGTTTGCAAAAAGAGAGCAAGAGATAGCAGAATTGAAGGTGAGTCTCTTTCTCTCTCTGTGCATGCAATGTTTGCATGTCAGCTTACATGCCCACAGTACCTTTATTTTTTTGTGGATCAAGCTCATCTTGTGTGGGTTGAAATTGAGGGTAGCATCAACATTTTAATTTTTTTTGACATCCCATGGGGGGTGAGTGTCAAATTCCATGTCAAAAAGGAAATGAGAGTGGAAAGCCTTTATAAATCTATGGAAAGTATTACTAAATTTATTTTTCTTAAACTTGAATGTTGTTGGGCAAATTTGGGACATGACAAATGGTATTAAAGCGAACCTTTGTTAGTATGATGATGGGTCAGGTTGATGATAATGGTGAGTGACACTAGCAATAGGGCTGTGAGCAATGGGTGGCTCTTGGAAAGTTTCTAGTTTGGTTCAACGTTGAGAAAAGGAGGAGAGATTCTAAATCGTGGATTGGGCCTTGACGAGGATACAAAGGATTCGAGGAGATGAGATTGTAACATCACACATCTGAGATAGAGTGTTAAATCTCATATCAGGAAGAGAAGAGATGTGAATGTGTATGGAAATGAATTCTTAATTAGCTATTTTGGGGCTTGTGATTCGCTTAAGTTTGAATTTGAGTCAATCTAACATTGGAGCATGTTTGAAGTAATTATATTTTTAGTGATTTGGGGGAATGGGATATGGAGGATGTTTTCCTACAATGGTTGAGGCAAACCAGGATTGTGGTTTTAGGGAGATCTTGCTATCAACTTTGAGCATGATTTGTGGGTGATGAATGTGCACAATTTGTTACGTCACCATCGCCAAAATGTATGTTCTCATTTTTCTTTTCTAGATCTCAACTAAAAGGAGGTTTTTGTTCAATTTATTCATCATTATAGTATTTCTTTAATGCAATTGGTGAACTTGCAACCATATGACGCTATTTTACTTGTGAATTTACAGTCTGCAGTACGTGATTTGAAATCACAACTTAAGCCTCCATCAATGCAGGTATAAACAAATGTGAGAATCTTTGTTCAATTGAATCTCATATTACTTTATCGAAGGTTATATGTATGTTGGAAAAGGTGTTCTTATGGTATGGTTGAAGAAACCAAACAAGTATTGTCATATGAATTGTATTCATATGTTGGTGGTTGACAAGCTTCTCTTATATGCTGCTATTTACTATACTTCCATTTGTTATAATGTATATTGCAATAAATTTGAAAATTTGCTCCTGTGTCCTAGACTGTCATGCAGTGGCCTAGAACTTATGCTATTAACTGCTTCTTGGAATAATAGAAACTGGTTTTAGCTCATATGTTAATTTTCTTTAATTTGTTTATTGTGATGATATTCGATTGATTTTGTTTAACCTGACAGGCAAGGAGACTGCTGCTGGATCCAGCAATACACGAGGAATTTACACGCTTAAAGGTTTCTGCTTAACATATTCCCTTACAATATTATATTCTGTATGTAATATTGGTTTGCAAGACAAAAGGATCATACTTGCCCCGAAGTGCTGCTTGTTTCTTTGTATACTTTTGTGCCTTTGTTCTCCAGATATTTGTGGTTATGGAATACAGCAGAACTGTCTTTCTAAATGATCATTTGCTGCTTCGTTTTCTGTCATGCCAGAATTTGGTTGAGGAGAAGGACAAGAAGGTGAAGGAACTGCAGGATAATATTGCGGCTGTCAATTTTACTCCACAAAGTAAGATGGGAAAGATGCTGATGGCCAAGTGCAGGACCCTACAGGAGGAAAATGAGGAGATTGGTAATCAAGCTGCTGAAGGAAAGGTGCTACCATTAGGCTTACCTTTTTCTCCTCATTTTTTTCCTATACTAATTTCTAGAAATTGATGCTTAATTTTTCCTTTTATCTTCCTGTTTGTATAGTCTTCTTGACCATATCATTCTAATACCTACTGTTTTTTTTCTGCTAGGAAAGGCTAATCTGTCTTTTCTCTGTTATGGTATATATAAGAGGGTGGAGTACAGTTGGTGGATGAAGTTCATATGAATATGTCAATTTTGTTTGTAACATTATAGAATTTGAAATCAGATAGAGACCGTTTACCTTATGAATGCATTAGATAACAGCCTAAAAAGTTTCTTTTGGTATTGTTTTTTTGGACTTCTATATAATCATACTTCAAACATAATCACTCTATGCCTGCATAACGAATACTTTCCTTTTACCCTTGACCTATTTCTTACTTCTTTCTAAACTTATCTCAGTGATTATTTTAATGAGATATTTGTTGGTCTGCAGATGCATGAATTAGCAATGAAACTGGCTTTGCAAAAATCTCAAAATGCAGAATTGAGAAGTCAATTTGAAGGTCAGTTATATTATTTCATACCTGATTTAAGAGTTTGTAACTTTGGAAGTTTATGCTATTACTACGTACAGTTGCCGTCTTTACCATCCGTTCTTAGATTCATTCCCTTATGCTAGAGGTTTCATGTACACTGATAGGTTAAAGGGTTGCATGGTTCCACTCATTGAGAGTTATTCAATAGGAAGGTTCATCTCCCAGCATTTTTTCCTTACTATCTTGATCCTTTTCCACTCGACTAATTTATGTGCTCTCGGCAATTTTTCTGCCCTCATTCTCTAGTTATCACTAACACAATTGCTCTATAATAGCATGACCATCTTCTATGAGGATGCAATCATTAATACTGTTGCTCAACGTTATAAGTTGATACTGAGTTTATGTAATCATTTCTGACTATCATAATTTAATGCTGTTGCTCAACATTATAAGTTGATGTTGACTTTACGTAATGATTTCTGTCTTAACTCTTCATTTGCTATGCATACAGGACTGTACAAACATATGGAGGGCCTGACAAGCGATGTGGAGAAATCTAATGAAATGGTTAATATAACTTCTTTTCTGTATACTTAGCCTCACGTTCGGCAGTCTTGCAGTTAAAATGAAACTTTTACACTGCAGCACTCATCCACTGGATATTTTCCATTCATTGAATCTTTTACGCAGAATAATTTTGACGTATTCCTTAATATACGGACCTAAATGTATATATATGTTCTTGCATTTCAGGTGCTTATCTTGCAAGGAAAGCTGGCAGAGAAGGATGATGAGCTCAACAGACTAAGGCAGGAGGTGCAACAGAAGAGCCCAGTGGAGGAGGGGAAAACTGATTCCACCCCCAGTAAAACAACTAACGATGAAGCTGTGATACTTAAAAAGGAAACAGAGGTCATTTAGGCGTGAACAGTTCTGTAAAACATTGAATTTTGCTGTTTCTACGTTGATTTGTACATTATGCAGGCCTTAATTGGTCATTCATTTTACACATATCATAAGCCTGTAGAAATGGTCCTGCATAATGTTCCCTAGATTTCTATCATCCGTGACAACTTTTTGCTATGGAGGAACATGAGTGAGGTATCATCTTTCCAAAGCTGGAAGGATGGACAGTAGGGGCCCTTAAATTACCGGAATCCATGGAAAGAAGAGTCGTATCTGAGAGATGATGGCTTGCCACTGAGCTTTGGCAGCACAATGTTTCCCATCATTTTGTATCATTTAGCTTCTTAAAGTTGTATCATTATTGACAAATGGGGGTGAAGACCTTGACAAGAGAGAAGATGCTGAATAAACAATAGGTAAGATTCTAATCTGACCGATTCATCCTGTGTAACAGCATAATTTAACAAGTAGCAAAATAGTTAGGGTAGTTGCTTCTTTGTGCCTTTTGGCCATCCCAGGCCAGCATTGCCAATATTTCCTACTGCTTGTATTGGTTCAATCAAGCCCCTTTTGGTGTTCCCTAAAGCCTCACCCTGCAAAAACTCCGTGATTTTACTTAAAAGATTCATATGTATAGGATCCGGCCACAACTCGTAATACGTGAATTAAACTATAAACAGAATTTTCGAGAGAATTTACCTCTTTCCAACCCATGTTCTCAAGGATTTTACGGGCATAGCTGCCACTGCCAAAAGTCATATCACGAGCTTCGGCTGCAGCTTCTTCTGTCGAAGTGTATGCAGGTGATGTTGATGATGAACTCTTCTGCCCAGGGCCTACACCAAATCCACCATGCAATTTTCTCCTCTCTGCAGCTCTATCCCTGTAGTCATGACCTCTCATCTGACAGCACAGACCAACGAACAATAAAATCAAACCAAGGAAATTACGAAGTATAAATAAATTAAATCATCAGATTTTCGGAGTTGAATTTGAGGTAATCTTCTTAAACCTCAAAGTTAAGACCACATGGCTACACTATTAATGCTAACTTGCACTCTTGTGAATGCTGAATTAACTGCAAGTTGGGGGTACTTTCAAAGGAAAAAGTATCATCAAAGAGCTCAAAATTTAGGCAAGGCTATGAATTACAACGAAAAGGAATCTGTCCCATCTAAGGCTGAGGTTATAGTATTCAATAGACTACTACAAAATGAGCTCATAAGAGCAGTAAGACCTCTTCCATGATCTCATTATGAATTCAAAGTTAAATGCTAAGCATCCACGGTGGGCTTGGGTTATCATCAATTAGTTTTCGAAACTAAATCAAAGCTCCTAAAATTGGCTTTTAAAAGACTGTCCAGGAAAATAGAAAAGATGCTCTAGGTAATTTTTTTCATGCACAAATTAGTGTTTATGACATCATTACAGATAGGTAGAGGAACTTCCATTGTTCTCATAATGTCCTCTACAGTGTAGAAAAAATCTATTCACCAAAAATCAGCATACCAAAGAGGTTTGGTTTGAGTGTGTGGCAAAATCAAAGAATGTACATCACACATCACCTCTTTGGATGTGGAGAGCTGATTGCTCAACCTGAGATCTTGAACAGTTGATCTGGGTTCACTTGCTCCATTTGGTTTCACATGGGGAACACCTTGCATACCAATAGATATAACGGGAAAACCCCAATCTTTTGTTGGGTTAGAAGAGTCGTATGTTGACAAAGAGGCCAAGTATCTCGCACTAGGATTATGCAACTTGTACACTTGCCCTGAGACAAAAGAAAATTAAAATTCTCTAACATAATTGTATGTTAAGAACTTGAACATGCACCTAGAATCAAGTTGGTGAATAATGTCCAAGGATATTGTGTATACAAAACAAGAAAAAATTGAACCTGTTTTAACTCGAACCAGGTCAAGATGTACTTCACATATTGGAGCAGTTCTAAAGAGACCACCAGCAGAAGCCACTGAAGGATGTAGCCTAGCAGACCGTTTAACCAGCCGGCCCACCAATTTACTCATCTTATCTTTTCCACCCTTTATGTTCTCACCGACCATTTCCCAGTCCCATAGATCCACTGCAGGAAAATTTTGTAGGCTTGTTTCTGCAGATTGAATTACTTGACCATACTGAGCTCGCCAATTTTCTTCTTCCTTTGAGAGTTCTGGAGCAGGATAGCATATGATACTTAGACGGATATCAAACTGAATTGAGAAGATTCATGCAACAGAGTCCTTAACGTGAATCTTCTGAAAGGCAATTAAGTTGTTCATATTTAAGCAGGGTAGGATTGCTCATGAAATCTAATAATTAAAGGCCAAGTTAAAGGAACAAGTATGAAGAAGAAATAAATCACAGAAAAATATAAATTCTGTGGCAAACAAATTTCAAACTGGCAAGCAATCGACTAGACCTTCGTCCACATAACATCCACCCGTATCAGGTAATACAGCATGGCCTTCTCTCATTCTACCACTTTCATGTCTTTCCAGAACAGTATAATCATCATTTGCTGCATCTTCAAATAAAAGCTATCAACGCCCAGAATAAGCAAATTCAACCTGAACCTAGAGAAGTAGGTCAAAGTAATTCATGACAAACCATCAGCTCCAAGCTCATAGCTATTAGCTCCATCCACTTCTAAAGGAGCAGTTGAACCATCGGGAACACTGGCTGCTTGTTTAGAACGAGACAGAAAAATGTTGATAAGTGTTTCTTCTAACCTGAGTCAATATATGTGGTTATCAAAAAACGCCATATGTTATATGATTGAAAAGTAAGGAGTTGTATACCAGTCAGAAGGTGGAGGAGGATTTTCAACTGGCTGATTGCCACTGGTGCATTCCACGTTTCCTGTCAATGCTACATTAAAAGTATTTACCATGAATTGCTTTGAAAAGTGGGAAAAAATTGAAACTAGGATCATTCTCAGATTCTACAAGATATTCCCTGATACTATAGGAACATAATATTGTAAGAGCAGTAAAGTGATATGTAATGTGTTTTCTTTTTTTTTCCCTTCTTTTTTTTCTTCAGAAATGCGGGGTTAAGGAGGAATGTCATAGCGGATATCTTCATGTTAAAGCAAAGTTCATAACTTCTTATAAATCACCATTCATTACTGGCATTAAACATGAAGGTTAACTTTATGGATTGAGCTGGTCTGGATATATACATTCATCGTCTTTCACGAACTATCATTAGTCATATAATGTTTTAGTTTAAACCTATGTATTTGGCGATGAAGACATATAAACTTTTCCCCAAATGATATAATGACAAACCTTGAGCTCTCCCACTAGTAGTGACTTCAGCGTCAGATTCATCTGCCTGAAATGGAGAGAAATTCTCCTTCCTACTGCAATCTAAATGATTGAGGTGCTCATCTTGAACAGTATTATCAGGAATATCTTCGTATACGTGTACCTGTCAAAGAAAAGTCTTGCCCTAAATTTTATAGCAACAGAACATAAAAAGAACAACCTACTCAAGTTGAATAGTACCCTGTCAGATTCCAAAAGCACATAGCTCCCATTCTCAAACTTGTAATAGCATCCATCTCTAGAACTATAGTACCAACCAGCGATGGGATCATGGTAAAATCCACTACTGCAACAAATTTGAACGCAAAATTCGTCATTCCAACAGAATTAACAGAACACTCAAAGGCCCAAGAACAAAATAAATAATAAAAATTCAAACTTTCGTTTCCCGTTGATGCGATGCGAAAGAAGGAGGACGAATAGCCATCATAAAATTCAGATACAAATATGATTATCGAAGAAGGTTTAGACGGAGGGTTCATCACAAAACAGACCTGGAATGGAAGTAGAGCTGAGTGGATTCATCCCAAACAAAATAGCAACCATCTCCTTCTATCTCACTAAACTGCTCTTCTTCTGTGCCTCTCGCCATTTTGTTCTCGTTTCTCCTGCTTCTTCCTCTTCTTTCCCTTTCTAGGAATCGGTAGAAAAACCAGAGTCGAATGAGAGCCCAACAAAGCCCAACGATTTTTAACGAAGGGATGGCAACAGGTTCAGGGCCTGCCTGCCTAGGCCCTAGGCTCGTTTGTTATGAGCAAAAAGTAACAGAATTCGGCTCATCCTGGTCCGGCTCAAACTCAAACTGCCTAATCTCAAAGCCTAACTTTTATAAACAAAATGACTGAAGTTTTGCATTTTTAATTTAAAAACTTTTTGGGTGGGATTGAACTCAGGTTAGGTTATCTCAGGTCCCCTCAGGCTCAGGTTTAATTGACCCTCGGGCCGGCCCAAGATTTGCCCTACTCGTTGCCAAATATTCATCAGGTAATTAATTAATAATTATGTTGTTGTACTCGTTTTATTCTATTAATCGCAAGAAATGAATCGTGAGATCCCACCTCAAATTTGCATACCCATAAAAACGTATAATATTAAACAAAAAAGATTCTTACTAATATAATATTAGATTTAGATATGCAAACAAAATAATGTTAATAATTTTTGACAAAATTTAAATCTGATTCTATACTGAGAAAAAGGAAAATTTTAGTCTCATATTTATCAAAATGTTATTAATTAATTTTCTTCTAATGTACGATAAATTAAATTTAAATTATTTTTGTTAATTAATTTCTTAATTAACTATTCCTTGATCGTATAACTTTTTATATTCAAACTTTAATTAATGTAAACTTAAAACCTTATATGAATGGTAAAAAAAAGTAAAGTGAGTGAATTGGGATAAAGTCATTATCTTATAATCTATGAAATTATTGCTTTTTAAATAATAATAATAATAATAATAATAATAATATATAAAGTTCCACCTAAGCCCAGCTGTTGACAAGGACAAGAAGGATACCTGTCTAGGGCTTACCTTCATAAAAAGTAAAATAAAACTTACTCATAAAGAATAAAAAGAGGCAAAAATAGGCCTACTTTTGATTCTTTTAAAGAACAAAATGAAAAAAGATAAGGCTCAAATTATTCTTGACTTTCGTAAAGAGTAAAATAAGATAAATCTCTTTTAACTTTAGTTTTTTTCTTTACATATTTAGAGTGTTAGAAATTAATACAATCTTTTAGATTCTCCAATTATGTTATAAGATAGCCTCTTTAATAATAAAAATATGTTTTTTAAAATTTATATTGTAAATTTATCGAGGATCTTTTTTTACTCTATCTAGATTAAAAGCCTCGTCGTTTTGGACATATTAGATAGGGTAAACCACTTTTCAACCTCATCTTTTGGTCTTAGTAAATACAACTTGCAATACCTCGAATGATAATCAATATAGGTGATGTAATAGTGCTTACCACCCCTACTTTCTGGATTCTTAAAGTCTGCTAAGTTTGTGTGTAGAAGCTCGAGCAATTCGGTTTATCTCTTAGTCACAGATTTAAATAGTTCCTTAGCAAATTTTTCCACAACATAGATTTCACTCTTCTTGTCACCATTCAGAGACAAATTAGGAATAAGGTTCATAGCTTGCTTGCGTTTCAAAGAACCAAAATTCACATGTCCTAATCTACCATGTCAAATATCATAAGACCCAACAATATAAGCAGAAGTAGAAGTTTTATAAGCACCAGAATCAACAATGGCTTTAGCCTCTAATGTATACAAGTTACCCTGCATATAACCCTTCCCCATAAACTCGTTATTACTACTAAGAATAACTGTTAGGTTCTTAATGCGAGCTTCTATGCCAACTTTATCAAGATACAAAGCAGAAATCAAGTTCTTACAAAAGGAGGGAATCTAGTAAACATTCTAAAGCTGTAAAACTTTTCCAAAAGTTAGTTTAAGATTTGCCATCCCTTTACCAAGAACCTCCGAGGTACTGTCATTTCCCATGTAGACCTTCTCTTGACTTGTAGCACTTTCAAAGTTAGTAAACAGATCACAGTTAGCACAAAAATGTTTGGTAGCACCCCAATCCATAATCCACAATCCACAAGTTCGAGTCGTGAACCAGATTGCACTCAGTCACTACAGCAACAATTACGTCTTGGGTTTCAGTGACATTTGCTTGCATCTTGAGCTTCTTGTTAGCCTTCTGATCACATCGAAAAGAATTGTGTTCGGGCTTGCCGCAAGTATAGCAAGTGACAACATTTGAGTTCCTCTTCTTCTGGATTTTCTCGTGTTTCTGGAACTTTCCTTTATTGTTTGGTTGTTTGCCTTCGTTGTTCTTCCTAGCAGCTTTAGACCTGTCATCTTTGGACTCACTGGAAGATTCAACAATGTTAGCCTTAACAAAAAGTTAATTAACAGATGAAGAACCCTTATCTTTGAGGCAATTAGCCTCTTTGATCTTCACGTGCAAGATCAATTCCTATACAGTGTCAAGTCATGCTTCTTGTGTTTGAAATGGTTTCGATAATCACTCCACTTCTCAAGTAGCTTCTCGATGAGCATGTTTGCTTGCAAAATTTCACACATCTTCATCCCCTTAGCCAGGATGTCAGCAACCAGATTCTCGTACTCATGGACTTGATCCATGATTGGCCTTTTCTCGTCCATTTTGTGTTAGTAGTGTGCCCTAAGCCAATGAACATTTGTGATTCATGTATTGACATTATGATTTGTTAATAAAATATTA
>JAOTAX010000007.1:23908358-23929215 GCA_025629825.1 Erythroxylum guanchezii
ATTTCTCTGTAAGAGAGAAGAAAAGCTGAGAGCTTGAAGAGGCTAAGTGAGAAAAGAATACTTGTTGTAAGAGACCTAAAGAGGCTCGGTGAAAAGAATACTTGTATTTTGAGAAGAATAGTGAAATCTCAAAAAGGATTCTGAGGACTGAACGTAGCCCACGGTTTGGGGTGCACCAGGATAAAACTGCTTGTCGACTCTTACTCTCTAACCCTCAACTTTGAATTTCTATTGTTCATACTAGTACTTAGAAGCTAATTACAATACGTTGTGATATTTTTACTTAATAATCTTTCAGAAAGCAAGTTTCTAAAAATATATAAGGGGATTGTATTCATCAAAAAGATTACACAAATTAAACCCCCTTCTTGAGCATATTGTATTTCGAATATAAAGTTCATACTAACCTGTCATTTACTTCAAGTTATTTTGCTGTTTCTCTTGGTGGGGGCATGCCACCCTTGTGGGATACATGTTCAGATGTCACTTAGGACGTCGGGCCTGACTCACGAGGGTAGGGTGCCCAACACTTATGGTATCAAAGACACTAGGTTTAGGTCCAAGTTTGCGACTAGGTTTAGGTCCAAGTTTTTGCCTAGGTTTAGGAGTATCCTAGGTATGAAGTGGGTAGTCTAAGACATGAAATGAACATGAAGTGGGTAATCTAAGACATAAAATGAACATGCATTATTTTAAAGTGAAATAACTTACATTGTTTTGAATTGTTTTACAAGATTTGAAATTGTTTTACATGATTTGAAGTTGTTTTATACAAAACATGAACTAAAGGTATTGAATGTTTTAATTGAAGGATTGATTATGCTGCCTCGAAAGAGAACTTGAGGAGTTGTGACTCGATCTAGCTCTCGCCAAGGGAGCACAGATGAATCTTATATCCTGCAAGATGTTAGGACGCATTCTGCTCTGGATCCTGAGGCACCTAGTGTGCAATATGAGGTGCCTCTACCACCTCCTCCTATGCCTCAAGTAGATCCCATGGATCCGTGTTTCTTTTAAGCTTTTGCTCGGGATTTCACATATGCCATGGGCCAAAGGTCACAAGTCCCGATGCAGGCTTCAGTGGAGAGGAGTGGCCAGTATGATAAGCTTCGCAAGTATGGGGTGATGGATTTCAATGGGACTATAAATTCGAAAGAGGTTGAAGCATGGTTGAAGAGGACCGAAAGGGTCCTGATTCAGATGAAGTGCTCTGATGAAGAGAAGCTGGATTATGCAGTTAGCTTGTTGTAAGGGGATGCACTTCATTGGTAGGAATCAGTGCCCCACAGTCAAATGATGTCTCCGGTGTTATCATGTATAGATTTTATGGAAATGTTCAGGAAGAAGTACCTCTCGAGGGTGTATGTGCAAGAGAAGGTTGGGGAGTAAACAAGACAACCTTCAGGACACAATACGGACATTATGAGTTTTTAGTCATGCCATTTGGATTAGCCAATGCTCCAGCTGCTTTCATAGATCTTATGATTAGAGTCTTCAAGGAATATTTGGATCATTTTGTCATAGTGTTTATTAATGACATTCTAGTGTATTCCAAGGGCAAAGGGGATATATGAGGAGCATCTCAAGATTGTGTCGTAGACATTGAGGGAGAGGGAACTTTATGCTAACCTCAGCAAGTGTGAGTTTTGGCTTCACAAGGTGATTTTCCTTAGACATGTGATTTCAAAAGATGGAGCACATGTTGATCCAAGAAAGGTTGAAGCAGTGGTGAAATGGTATGCACCCAAGACAGTGACATAAGTGAGGAGCTTTCTAGGTTTGGCAGGTTATTATAGGAGATTCATTGAGGGATTCTCTATGATAGATGCTCCGATGACTAAGTTATTAAGGAAGAATAAAAAATTTATCTAGAGTGAGGAATGTCAGAAAAGTTTTGAGGAGCTCAAGCACAGATTGACAAGTGCTCTAGTTTTGACTTTGCCCACAGGATATGAGGGGTATACAGTGTAAAGTGACGCTTCGAGAAAGGGTTTGAGTTGTGTGTTGATGCAGGAAGACAAGGTAATAGCTTATGCCTCGTGAAAACTAAAGCCTTATGAATTGAATTACCGGACCCATGATCTGGAGTTAGCAGCAATGGTTTTTGCCCTGAAGATTTGGAGACATTATTTGTATAGGGCTCAAACAAAGATTTTCACAGATCATAAAAGTCTTAAGTATTTGTTGAGTCAAAAGGAACTGAATTTGAGACAGAGAAGGTGGTTGGAGCTAATTAAAGATTATGATTTGTTAATTGAGTATCATCCAGGAAAGGTGAATGTGGTAGCGGATGCCTTGAGTAAGAAATCCTCTATAGCTCATGTTCAGACAGTCTATCTTCCATTATTGGAAGAAATGGCTATGCTTAAGATAAGCTTGAAACAGGAAGAACTAGATTATGTTGTTGCTACTTTCAGAGTGAGACCAATCCTCAGAGAGAGAGTAAAGGAGTTACAGGCACAAGATACAGAATTGAACAAGCTCTGAGAAGAAATTCAGAATGGCAAGAAGTCTTAAGTAGTAGCGAGGGATGATGGAGTCATGACAGTAGGAAATAGATTTTGTATCCCAAATGTCAAGGAAGTGAAGGATGAGATACTGGATGAGGCACATAATGTGCTTTATGTCATGCATCCGAGTAATACCAGGATGTACAGGGATTTGAGAGAGCATTTCTGGTGGAAAGGCATGAAGAGGGATGTAGCAGAATATTAAAGTAAGTGTCTAGTGTTTCAGCAAGTCAAGGCTAAATACCAGGAACCTTTAGGCAAGTTAAGGCCATTGTCAATTCCTGACTGGAAGTGTGGAAAAGGGTAACCATGGATTTTCTGATGGGTTTGCCCAAGACTAGTAAGAAGCATGATGCCATATGGGTCATTGTTGATCGTTTGACGAAGTCAGCCCATTTTCTAGCAATTAAACAGATTGATTCTCTGCATGTGCTGCAAAGAAATATATTGATGAGTTAGTAAGAATAAATGGGATTCCAAATTCTATAGTTTCTAATAGAGATCCTCGATTTACTTCGAGATTCTGGGGAAGCTTACAAAAGGCTCTAGGAACCAAGTTGAATTTTAGCACGACTTTTCATCCTCAAATAGATGGTCAAACTGAAAGGACCATTCGGACCCTTGAGGGAATGCTCAGGGCATGTGTGATGGATTTTAAAGGAGCTTGGGACAAGCATTTGCCATTAGTCGAATTTGCCTATAATAATTTGTACCATTCGAGCATTCAGATGGCTCCATATGAAGCACTGTATGGAAGGAGATGTAGAACTTCGATATGTTAGGATGAAGACGGAGAAAGGAACTTATAGGGCCAGAGTTACTTCAGATGGCAATTGACAAGGTCAATTTGGTTAAGCAACGACTTAAAGTAGTATAGGATAGGATGAAAAGTTATGCTGATGCACATTGAAAAGAGATGGAGTACGAAGTCGGTGAGAAAGTATTTCTTAAGACATCTCTTTGGAAAGGAGTCATTAGATTTGGCAAGAAAGGCAAGTTGAGTTCGAGATATGTGGGTTCTTATGAAATTCTTGAAAGGATTGGACCGCTAGCTTATAGATTGGCGCTGCCATCGAAATTATCACAGATTCATGATGTCTTCCATGTTTCCATATTGAGGAGATATAGATCTGATCCCTCTCACGTCATTCAGGTCGCTGAGATTCAGTTGAGAGATGATTTGACTTTTGAGGAGACTCTAGTGGAGATTTTAGACACTAAAGAGAAAGTCCTCAAGAACAAGATAGCTCAATTGGTAAAGGTTCTGTGAAGAAATCATTCTATTGAAGAGGTCATGTGGGAGCCCTTAGAAGCCATGAGGGAGAAGTATCCATAACTCTTCAATGATTCATGTAAGAATTTCGAAGACAAAATTTTTTTAAGAGGGGGAAAAATGTTGGCCCCAAATTTTTTTTTTACTATTAGGCATGATTTAAATTATTGTTGAGGATTTGGGATTAATTATTATGTCAATGTAAGTAAGATTTTGTTACATAGGTTAATTGAATTAAAGTATTAAGGTGGTAAGATTGCATAAGGGGTATGGATATAAGGTATAAAGGAAGGGTAAATTGGACTTTTGGTTTTCATTAAAGGTAAAATGGGAAGGAAAAAGTGTTGTTTTCTTCCTAAAGAGGGGGAAAACAAAAATGGAAAAGAAGGAAGTGAAATAACAAATCAAAGAGAGAGAGAAAAGAGATTTCGGTGTTTGAGAGCAAAGAAGAGAGTTGAGCTAGGGTTTCATATTTTCTAAGCTTTCTAGAGAGATTTTGAGGTTGTGCAAGAAGGGAAAAAAGTATAGGAAGATAAGAGCTTTCTTTGGAACCAAACATCTCTTCATTTGGTGAACGTTTAAGTTAAGAACTTTTTAAATGCTTTGGATTTTGGAAGGGTTTTGGTTCATAAAGCTTAGGGAATGCATGGGTTTAAGTATTCTAGAACCAATTTTAGTGATTGTAGTTTGAGGGATTTTAAATTGAAAACCCTATTGAACTTGGGACTTTTTTCTATAAAAAGAGAATCAAGAAACACAAGAGGAGCAAAAGGAGAGGCATATTTGAGCAACCTATAAGCAAGAAATTTACGGTGGTTTTCACTTTTATAATTAAGTAATAAGCCATTAAAGTTTCTTTCAAGAAATGGAAATAAAAGATTCTAACTACTTCTAAAATGTGCATTTATTGTTTTATGAATGTGCTGCATATCTTGCATATGAATTTTGTTTGATTCATTAAAATGATTTTGAAAAGGTATCAAGAATAAGAAATCAAGTTTCCGAAATGTGCCTTTTGGGCAATATGATTTACAAGTCATGAAATACATGTTATGTGGGTTTATGGTGGTCCCCTAAGTTAAGTCAAGTGCACTTTGACAACAAGGCTTCTCCCGCCTCCTTGCTAGTGGCATGGAGCTCCTTCATGGACTCCCATAAGTTCACAGCTACGCAAGACCATTTTGTGGAAATGCGTAGTATGTTCTAATTTTTTGGATCCACCCGAACCGTTTTGATGTGCTATATGTTTATGATAAGTTGATAAGAATGATGCATGCACATTTTGCATAAAAGTGAATTTTCTGCATTGAAAATTACTATATAAATTGTTTTACTTATTACCAACTGTAAAATTGTTACCTACGGGCTTTTAGCTCATCCCCCATTCTCCTCCCCCATATCCATGTGATAAGTAAGATATCGAGTAGTCAAGGGTTAAGGCATCACTCAAATCTTTGGATATTTTGTATTTGAAGCAAATCTTGAAAACCAAGGCTTTAGTTACGTTTTGAGCAACTCATGATTAATGTATCTTTGTGTTTTGGGATTTTAAGAAGTTAATATATTTGCGGCTTGAAATGCCCACTAAAGCTTTGTAAAACTCTTATCTTTTGATGCAAATGGAATAAGATTGCAATTTTTTTTTTTGCTCATAACTTCCTCTCAAGTTTATACATTGCATTTTTTTTAGTTTGCATAATGAGAAAGTTTGTCTTTGGACGTCAGGGGAAGATCTAGATTAACCTAGGCTGATTTAGGGAAATGTGTCTTATAGAAAGTTGTAGGTCGTTCTTATAGCTTTCCAATGGTTTATAGTAGGAAATCCTTGAACATCGAAGTTTAAAGTTATGGTTCTTAGAAGGGCAGATGTTTTGGAGTATAAAGTGGTATCGTCTGTAAAGACGTATCATCTATGATGACGTCATATCATCTGTAGGATGTATCGTCTGTAAAGTGGTATTGTCTGTACAGATGTATCATCTGTGATGACATCATATCATCTGTTATGATGTCATATCATTTGTAGGATGTATCATCCGTAAAGTGGTATCGTCTGCAAAGACGTATCGTTTGTGATGATGTCATATGGTCTGTTATGACGTCATATTATATGTAAGGATGTATCGTCTGTAGAGACGTATCGTCTGTGATGACATCATATCGTCTTAAGAGTTGCATTCGTTTACTTCTTTTGCTTCTTGCATTCGTCTGCTTCTCGATTCATCTACTTCTTATATTTGTCTGCTTCCTACAATCGTCTACTTCTTGATTGGTCTGTTTCTTGCATTCGTCTGCTTCTTGCATTCATCTGCTTCTCAATTTGTCTGCTTTTTGCATTCATCTACTTCTTGCATTTGTCTGCTTCGCGATTCATTTGCTTCTTACATTCGTCTGCTCCGTGCTTTCATTTGCTTCTTGCATTCGTCTGCTTTTTGCTTCGTCTGCTTCTTACTATCATCTGCTCCATTTTTTGACCCTTCAAACGATAGAATCTATCTTCGAGGTTTTTATAAAAGTTATAGATCTTGAAGTCTTCTATCAAGACGACCAAAGATCATCTAAATTTGATATCCCACATGACAGTTATGCTAATTGCCCCAAGTCGGGTGCAATATGATTGAGGTCAAAACCCTATTCGAGTCTTTTAGCCATAACTTTGTTATGGGATTTCCAAATGCGATGATTCTTGTCTCTAAATAAACTAGAGACATAGAGCCACAAATGTTCGGAATAAGTCGAAATGAAATTTGAATTGGGGTTTCCCCTAAATCTGTTCAGAAATAGGAGAAATGAGTTGTTTTGCTATTCTTCCTAGTGGGGGCATGCCACCCTTGTGGGATACGCGTACAGATGTCAATAGCAATTCAAAGTAGAAATTTAAAACATAACAAACAGTGAATGAGACCATCTAGGTCGACTCACAGTACGCTCCAGATTAGCAATTGCTTCTAAGATCTGGAAACGTCTGAATGTGGACGCTTATCTTGCACATCAAAATTATGCAATACGCACGTTGCACACACATCATTCATTACACAATTATAAGTATTTATTTATGCACAAATGTTTATATGGACTATGTACAATGCATGCTCAATGACAATCCCGGGAATGTTTTGAAATTTCACACTATATCTACATTCTCATTTTATAACTCAATTACTCGTCATTTCATTTTTAGCATTATTTGCTCACACAATAACAATTTCTCATTCACTTTAACTTGATACCCATTACTCCTCTCCTTTGAATCATAACTACAATCATATGAATATCTTTATTCCCAATAAACTCATACCTTTGGTAATTAGATATCAAAAACTCATTCACTAATGTTATTTCAACATTACAAAATCACACCTTCTTCAAACTCACATAAGTATCATTTATACTTATGGTTTATACCTCAGTAAGACTATCAGAATCACCATTCCTAACTCATTTGGATGTCTAAATAAGAGGTTATAGGCAAAGGAAGGAAGGACACACTTTTAAGTTTTTTAAACCAACTAATATTAAATTCCATAAGAACCAAGTCATAGTCTTGCAACCAAACGCACGCCCGTGCATACCCACTAACAAAATTCCAGAATTTGTTTCCAAGAACACTCTTTTGGGTCGCTGTTCACGATCAATCAGACAATTAAAATGAAGCCATTTGGCAATACTTTCTTCTAGAAAATTGTTTTCCTATCTTTGACGTTTCTAATGATACCAAAATCATTCAAATTGGTTTAGAAATTTGAAAGTTATATCCCAAACATTTCGGACTATTCATAAATTAAAACAACATTCTGTAATCAACTTTAATTCAAAATCTGGAAATCTAGAGATAGAATAAAATCATATCTCTTTAGGCAATTTGTAGTCCTACTTCTCTAGTTTACTCCAAATCAAAAATCACTCCATTCGAATAACTACAGAACAAGATATCTTCAAAATACCGAAGCAAGTTAAATGAAAATACTCCGTTCATCAATTTTCCATAACTGTTCATCATTTTCGTCTAAAATTTATCACTCAATCTCTTCAAGATGATTTCATATGGCTATAATTTTTGGTGAAAATCTAGAGAAATGTAATTTGAGTCTGTTGGTTCAAATCTCATGTCATTTGGAGGTCAGGAGAGGAAGTTATGGCCAAATGAATCAAGGATGTTTGAATTAGTCCACTTCGGTAAGCATTCAACGTCACGATCGTGAGATTCAAGTTAATTTAGAAAAGTCATGATCGTGCTTGTGCAAGATTGTGCTTTTCCATACTTTTCCAAAATTTCATGATCATGTAGAAGCACGATCGTGCAACCCCTCTTTTCTTCTCCAAATTCATGGACTACAGAGTCTCTTCTTCTCAAAACAGACCTGTGGGTCAATCTTTCATGGCCATCTTGATAAGGAATATGAAGGATTTAGGCAAAACACTCTTCTGAAAAATTGTTCATTTATGTTTTAAGTTTCTAATGACACTAATTTCGTGCAATTTGGTCTAGTATTCTGTAAGTTATACTAAAAGAACTACAAACTGTTCCCAAACCACGACAGTACACAATACTCAACTTCAAGCCAAAATTTGAAACTCTTAAAGACAGAATTCAATTTTGATTTCTTCATGAAAAATATAGCCATATGTCTCTATTTAGATGCCTATAGATTAAGTTATGGCTAAAATACAGATGCATGTTCAGTAAAAACACTGCGTCTGTACATTTTCCAACACCCTTCATCATCTATTTCATCGTAAATCATCCCTTTTGCTTAGTATATCTCTTCTTCTTTTCATTTCTTAATTCCTCCATTTCGAGCCTACATCTCCATTTTCTAATTCCATTAAGCTTTAAACATTCACAAACAATTCCAGAATTCAAGAATAAACACAAAAATCAACAATCGAACATCATTCACGCATTTTTCACCATTTTCTGCACTTTCCTTCTTTTTTTTTTTTTGCGTTTCTTTGATCTTCTTCCAAGACTTTCTTTTCATATTAACTTCTCATTTTTAATCCTTCTTAAGGAACGACATTACCTTTTCCTTAACTCTAACTTATTTTCAGTACATTTTAAAAACACTCAAATATTCATGTATGCCTGTGAGAAAAAGAAATAGAGCATATACTTCAACTTTTCTCCAAAAATTTCTGCACTCTTTTCATGAACGTTTTCACTTATTTGTCAACTCTAGAAACTATTTTAACACTATCTCATGACATAGTGTTCATCAAATATTCAAAATAACACATCAAAAAATTTCATATCTTAAACCCACGGTGTTCATGAAAAGTAACCCTTTTTCCTCATGATTATGAAATGACAAATAACTCACCAAATTCATCCCATATACTAACAACTCATAAGGATTTAGATGTAAACCTCAAATTCCTCAAAAACTCCAAGAAGCCTTAACTCTTATGCACCCACGTACATCATCTTGAAGGTGGTTTAAGTTAGGTTTTTCTTGAGGCAAAAGAAATAGATAACAAAGTAGGATTGGTAATAGATAGAGGAAAGCAAGGTTTAACTTTGGTGAAGGTTTAATGAAAAATTCTGTGTAAAAGAACAAGCTTAAAGAAGACATACATGAAGAAGATGAAGACAAGAATAGTTACTTGGTCTTTCAAGTGAAAAGAATAGTAGTAGACTTTTTGAGATCAACTTTACAAGTGACACTTGCCACTCATCCATCTTTTAAGGCTTTAACTAGTTCTCAATTAACTAGCCCAAACAACTCCAATATTTTTACTACAATTGTCTCCCATTTTTTTCAATATCATTTCCTTAAAAAAGTCTAAAGTCATCTATAAAATTTCTCCAATATCATTTGACTCTTATTTCTATTTCCATTTATAATTGACTTGTCACTTGACATTTTTCCTAGTCCAAATATACTCATACTTTTTTGGAAATTTTCCTAAAATTCTCCAAAATTCTAAATCAACAATTACATTCTCCAATCAATTTTCAATACAAACAAACCATAATTCTCAATAATATCCCATTACAATTCAATTATACCCAGAATGTCAATGAATGCATGTACAATCATTTTAATGTATGCAAAATTTCAAATTTACGTACGTGTATGCTAACATTATGCATGAGCATGAAATACATTTTTCTTAATCGCTCATTGATCTCACATGTACAGTATTTTTGGGTTCTAACACGTAGTATGGGAATGGGATATTGTAGTAGGCCTATAATAAAATCCATGGAGATGTCCTCCCAGATGTTGTTAGGGATTGGTAGAGGCTGTAAAACACCAAATGGCTTTAATGTTATATATGTTGTCTACTGATAGACATAGCAAGCAAGGACATAATGTTTCACATTAGACACCATGCCATCCCAATAGAAACTAGAAGCAAGTCTACTTAAAGTCTTTCGTATACCTGCATGACCTACCATAGGAGAGTTATGGAACTTAAATAGAAGTTGTTGTTTTTAGGGTGAGGAAGGGTTCAAGTAGATTCGGTTATGTTTGTAAACAAGACCATGTTTGTGATGAAAAGGGGGTAGGGTAGTGTGAGACGATGTATTGCGCAAAAGTAGTTGGGAGTAATAAGGATCATAGAGGACTTCTTTATGTAGAGCAGGGAGGAATTAAAGGATGGGCTGTGAGATGGCTAATAGCAGAGTGTTAGAGGTAGAGTCTGCGTTAGGGTAGAATTGTCTAGACAAGGAATCAACAATAGTATTTGATTTTCTAGGATGGTATAAGATGTCAAAATCATAACTTATAAGCTTGACAAGGCATTTTTGTTGTTTTGGGGTGTGAATGGATTGGGATAAAATGTCTTTAAGGCTATAATGGTCAGTGAGGATTGAGAAATGATTGCCCAATAGATATTGATGCCACTTAGAAACAGCCTGTGTGATAGCATAGAGTTCTCTAACATAGGTGGATGCTTTGGTGAGTCTGGGATTTAATTTCTTGCCAAAATAGGCAATAGGGTGACCATTTCTAATAGGACGACACCTATACCTAATCCCGAAGCATCAGTTTAGATTTGAAATGGAATGGAAAAGTTAGGTAAGGCTAGGATGGGTGCGGTCATGAGAGCATATTTCAATGTGTCAAATGACTTTTGAGCTTCGATGGACCATGCAAAACTATCCTTTTTAAGGAGATTAGTTAAAGGGTTGGCAATGGAAGCATAATGAGAGGCAAATTTATGGTAGTAACCAATTAAACCCAAAAAATCCCTTAAGGACTTTTGTTGGGCCTCGTTTTCGAAGCCAAACTATCGATCCAAAGTCAAAAAGCATAAGTAGGTTTCCAATCTCTTTAACCCTCATCGTTTCATCCTTACTCTCATAACATCTCAAGCCACAAAGACGAGCCCACACAACGAAATCACAACAATCATAATTGAATTCTTCAAAATGCTAGCTCTTAGTCTCTAGTTTATTTAGAAACAAGAACCACCTCATTCAGAGCTCTATAGCTCAAGATATGCTTAAAAATCCAAAGTATGTTCATGGCCTAATCATGCTCTCTCAACCGACCCCTCAATTCCTTTCCATCTAACTTTTTGAATTTAACACCAAAGGCTATCAATTTTTTTGGTAAGGTAGAAAAACGTTTTAGGAATCTATCATTTCAAGAATCACCTCAATCGGAGGTCGGA
Source organism: Erythroxylum guanchezii (assembly GCA_025629825.1). Lineage (NCBI taxonomy): Eukaryota > Viridiplantae > Streptophyta > Magnoliopsida > Malpighiales > Erythroxylaceae > Erythroxylum > Erythroxylum guanchezii. Next base: position 23,919,768 of record JAOTAX010000007.1, read on the forward strand.
CGAAGAAGTTATGGCCAAACGAATCCAATATGTTCATGTCCTTACTCCTATTGAATATGCCTTGGCGCAATTGTCATAACTCTCTCTATAGGTGTTGGATTGACTTCATTTTTATATGGCTTGAAAGAAGACTTCTAGATCTACAACTTTTCTGCAGACCCCAAAATGAAATTCTATCGTTTGAAGGGTCAAAACATATGGGCTGTGTAACCTAACATAGGCAGGCCGTGTAACCTTTGAGTGTAACAATGCTCCTGCGCTGGAAACACACGACCTGTGTGATTTTATGCGGGCAGGCCCTGTAACCTTTGGGTGAAACAAATTTATCACCCTCGAAAACCCCTCCAAAGGGACCTAAACCCATCCTAACACCCCCTTTCCTCATACTCTTCTCCAATACCACCTTTCTAGTGCCAAAAACCACTTCAAATCCATTTAACTACTAAAAACATCATTAAATCTCAACTCCAAAGGGATTCATCACATACAATCTTTCCAATTTCAACAAGTTATTCTATCACTAGCAACAATTGGAAATCTCAACTAAGGATAAGCACATCCATCATACCCAAACTTTAAAGAAACATAATCATACAGAAAGAACTTCTCAATTCTCATTCTCATTTGAAAACAAAAATCAATGTTTAAGCAAGCTTTACTTACATATCAACACATACATCAACTTAAAACAAAATACAAAAGACGCTCATGTTTGATATGCCTATAAAGCTAGCCAAATGTTACTAACTTAGTACAAAAGATTCCTAGCTATCTTGGAGTTCCAAATGCCTTGCAATGGTCATTACTCTTCTCGGTCTGCACCTGAGGAGGAAAATTATGGGTTGAGCTACACAGCTCAATGGCTAACTTATTCATAGCCATTGGCGATAAGCCACACAATCAAACATATTCAAATATCCATATAGATCAACAATGAATCTTAGCATTCACAATTTCCATACTCATCTCATAATTCAATACATCATCCCATTAAACACATTTGATGTCATTTATCATCCAAGCATAACACACAATTTGCATCATAACTTAACACATAAAAATGCAAATGCACACACAATTTGGCTCGAGGGTTCCATGAACAAAACAGAGAAATTGAAGTTTACTCTGTGAATGAAACGAGTCCACTTTTTGGATTTCGTAACCCACAAGCAAGCAGCCGGGAGAAGGCTTTATGTCAACATGCACGTGACTACGAAACGGTTCCTCTCTCGCCCAAACACAATCAAATCTCATGTTTAATTCAATCATTCTCAAATTCATAATCTCATGCTTTTTTTCTCTTTATACAAAATGCCATGACACAATTCAATGGCATAATATGATCATACTCCCAATTTAACCATATCACAATGTCATACATCTTCAATGCATAACATAACATAAAACACATCATATCAATTCACAATTTATCAATTTGAGCTTATACATACACATATATGCACACACAAGGAATTTTGCCCATTACATAATAACTATAAATAAATTACCCACCTTATACTCTTGAAAATCCAACTTCAATGGTGCCCTTCCTCTTGCTCTTAGGTAGGTTCTTAATTTCCTAACATAACCAAAATTCCCATTTAATTCCAACTCAAATGGAAATCCCCAAATCTCCATAATCATAACAAAATGGAATTAACACAAATCATGCTCAAACATAACCTACCCATAGTCCATATAGGTTAGAAAACCCCAAAACCTAACTTAGAAACCCTAAAACCAAATTGGTCTCTCCATCTTCTTCTGCATCCAATCATTCCCAACACAAAAGCCCCTTTCTCTGTCTAAAATTCTCCATTCACAACACAAACCATTTCTTCAATAAACAAGAAGAAAAGATGAAGAACTTACCTTTAGAAGCTTAATTCTTCTCTTCTTTCCACGATTTTTCCTCCTTCTTCCCTAGCTTTTTCGAATTTTCTTCTCCTCTTCTCTTTAGTTCACGTTTTTCTCCCCTCTTCTCTTAGCTTCCATGACAATTCCTTCCTCCTTCTTCTAATTTAAGACACCAAATAGCCTAGTCTTCCCATTATGCCCTTCACTTACTTGGACTTTCCCATTTTACCCTTGTTTTGTCTTTTATGTCTCTACACTTTCAATCTATTAACTCCACATTAACTCTAACTAAGTCCCAATCTTTCCAACCGATTTTCAATCTTTATTCATGCCTACTAAATTAATGACCTAATTCTAAAAATAAACAATTAAACAAACAACCAAGCAGGAATAAATCATTAAGCAAATAATAAGGAAAATTTAAAGAAAATCAGGATCTAATAACTTTAAAGTGTGTGGGACAGGCCATGCTTGAATAGCAGAGATTTTGGAAGGGTCACGTTGCACACCCTCGGCAAAAACAATCTGCCCTAAATAGTCAATTTTATTTTGATCGAATGTGCATTTGGATTTCTTAGCATACATGGAATGAGTTCGAAGGCAAGTTAAGACAGTGTGAAGCTGTTTGAAGTGATCATCAAGTGTGTGACTATAGATGAGAATATCATCAAAGAAGACAATCACAAATTTACGGAGAAAGGGTTTAAAAAGGATTTTTTTGGTGGCTTGGAAAGTGGAAGGGGCATTTTTTCAAACCGAAAGGCATGACAAGGAATTCATAATGGCCCTCATATGTACGAAATGTTGTTTTTTGAGTGTCATGAGAGTGGACTCTAATTTGATGGTATCTTGCTCAAAGATCGATTTTGGAAAAAATGGTGGCTCTATGAAGCTCATCTAAAAGTTCATCGACTGTGGGTGTAGGAAATTTATCTTTGATGGTAACATGATTTAAAGCTCGATAGTTGATGTAAAACACCACGTACCGTCTTTCTTTTTGACAAGAAGTACAGGTGAAGAGAAAGGGCGTTGGCTATGTCTAATTATACTAGAATGTAACATTTCAGCAATCAGTTTCTCAATCTCAGACTTTTGAAAGTGGGGATCCCTGTAAGGTTTGACATTCACAGGTTGGTTGTTTGAAAATAAGTGTATTTTATGGTCTATAGGTCTATGGGGAGGTAAAGTAGTGGGTTCCATAAACACATCTGCAAACAAGTCAAGTAAGGAAACTAAAAGATTATGAGTAAAATGTACCTCACAAGAGACCATGGGGAGAGCTTGTATTGAAAAAAGCTAAAAATAGTGGGATATAGAGTCTGTCCTTGTTATTTGACATAATTGATGGCATTGAACTTGCTCGACTAGAACAGAAGAGTCCCCTTGCAACTTGATCAGCCGATCATCCTGTTGAAATTCAATAGTCAAGTGGCCATAATTGGTTGTCACCTTACCTAAGAGCTATAACCATTGTATCCCCAAAACAAGGTCTACACCCTGTAACTTCAAGAGATAAAAATTGATTGAGAAAGTCTCTTCTCCTAATGTGAGAGAAACATCTAGGCAGTATCCTTCACACACAAGAGTTTGGCCATTCCCTATCATGACAATAAAGTGAGGGGAGGTGACAATGGAAAGCTTAAAAAACTTTGCAACATTTTGTACTCCCACTATCAATCAAGGTCTGCACCTGATACCCAGCAATGGTGCCTAGAAGTTTCAAAGTCTTGGGATAAGCTTGGCTGACCATAGCATATAAACTAATCTTAGGGGTGTCTGAAACTGAATGTGTTTCGGAAGTGTCTAAACTACTAGCAATATTTACAGTGGGTATCTCAACATCATCATCATCAATCATCAATAAGAACAACTGACCTTTACATTTATGCCCAACGAAAAATTTCTCGTCACAATTGTAACAAAGGCCCTTCTCCCATCTAGCTAGCATTTCAGTGGTTGACAATTTTTTATTGGGTATGATGTCGGGTTAGTGGCATGCTGATTTGGTTTAGTAGTAGGGGGTATAGGTAACAATAGTGGTAAGGTATTTGTGATGGTGTAAATGGTTTGTTCCAAGGCCGATCGTAAGTAGTTTTGGTGGAAAATCGATGATCGGTGAGCTTATCGGAATACAACCTTGCTAACCCTATGGCTTGAACTAGAGACTGAGGCTTGTAGACTTGAATTTATCTTCTAATATCAGGTCAGAAACCAGAGACAAAACAACTGACCAATCATGTTCTGGAGTTCCAAGTATTTTTGTAGCTCGGTGTTTGAATTGGGTTTGGTAGTCAGTGAGAGAAGCCGTTTGGGTTAGCTTGCTTAATTTACCAAAATGATCCTCATACTTAGAGAGACCAAATCGGCATTCTACTGCTTGAAAAAATTCATGCTTATCCACAATCAAGTTATTCTTAGACATCCAATCATACCAATCTAAAGCAGATCCATCAAGATGAAATGATGCAATAAGCAACCGTTAAGGGTCGGGAGTGTGATAATATTAAAGTACCGCTAAAAGCGAGAAACCCAAGTTGATGGGTTGTCACCGGAGAAGCGCGGCAGATCCAATCGCATCGTTTTGACTGGTTGATTCTGAAAAATTTGCTAACCATATTATGGCGAAACTAGTGGGTGGTTGGGTGATGAAGGTTGGAGTGGTGAAGCTAATTGATGTTGTGGTGGAATCGGAGTTGGTGGAGGACGTCACAGGTGTTGATCCACTTTCGTATCCAAGGTTTGTAATCCTAGAGTGAGATCACGTAAGGAGTTGGTGAGGGTTTCAATGGTGGTGTTCTGATTTATGATGAGAGTGGTCTGCATTTCTTGCATTAGAGTGAGTTTAGCAATTGCTTCATCAAGATGAGCTTGTCGATTTGCTTCAGCCATAATGAAAGCACCAATTGATAAGAGTAGTTAGTTAGAGGTGGCTTGCCTCCTGATAATATTATACCCAGACCCAAGCAAAGTGAGAAAATTAGGTAGAGAACGAAGGAGAGGAGTTTGAGAGAAGAGAGAATAGGGGAGAGATTGGCAAATTGTACTATATTCCTTCTTTTTTCCTAACCTCACTTGCATAAGTACATCATAGAGTAACTAATTGCTCTAACCGAATTCTAGCAACAATTGTAAAATTCCTTTGTTATCCCTATACAATTATTTGGTTGATGTATCATACTCCACCAAATAGCCAGGTATTGTCTTCTTCCTTATGGGTCTGCCCAATCCAGATGACTGTGAAGTGCCTGTTGTCGTATCATTTACTGTCATACCTTTATTGATGATAATGATGCAAGAGTTAGGATCTAAAACTCATGGTGCTTGCTTAATAACTTTTGTTACTTCTTCGCTTAAACAAAATACAAAAGCTGGTAGTCTGAAAAACATGAGTCATTACTGATTCTATATCAATCACTAGATAAATCACAATAGAATGGAATATGACTTTTAGCCAGCAAAGTATCTCCTGCATCCAAACCTACACTCTATCCAATGTGTCTTTCCTCTAAGATACTTTTGGATCTTTTCTAGTTTCAAATGAAGATCTCTGAGATGACCTTACAAAAAACATACAATAAGTCCTTAATCTATTGTTATGAAGATGCTACGATTGTGAGTCTATCGATAACCAACTCCTCAGTCAAAAGAATATTATTAGATGAGTAATTTGTCCTTGATATTTTGTTTTATGATGCTTTAGAAAAGATGAGCATTCCAATGGATAGGTTGAAATTTGTGACCTCATCCATGCTTAGCTTTAGAGGACATCAAATCTACATAGAAGGGAAGATATATTTGTTTATAAAACTAGGGACAAGGTTAAGACAAATAACCAATAATTTATAATTTTACATAGTAAGAAGATCCTTGTGCAATATTTCATAATTGGCAAATTGTCCCTTTATGCAATATGGATAGTTGTATTAGGTTACCAATTAGTAGTTAGATTCTCAACCCTACATAGAGCAAGTGAGATATATAGGGATAAAAGAATGATACATATAGTTATACCATAAATTTAAGAGAGAAGGACATCATATGCAAGATGAATATAGAAGACTTTGATTTTAGAGATGTGAAAAAAATCAAAGGTGAGATAAATAGGAAATTTAGAAAGTTATGATTGGAAGAGTCGAGGATTATAAGGCACTTAAAATTGAGGCAATGATGGAAGAAATCACAAAAGAAGCTTTGAAGAAATTCTTGCTCCAACACTTTGGCATTTTCTATAGATTCCAAATGATATGATATAGGTGAGAAGGGAAGTAATTTCCTATAAGCTAAATGTAGATCCTCTCTTCAGACCGATAAAATAGAAGAAAACGAGTTTCGTAATAGAAACACAGTAAGTTATAAAAGAGAAGATAACAAAACTATTAGATTTAAGCTTCATTAGAAAGTTCAATTATGTTAGGTGGTTTATTAATGGGATCATAGTTAACAAAGCAAATGGGAAGTGGAGAATGTGACAGGAATTCAAAGATATAATCATCACATACCCAAAAGATAATTATCCTTTGCGAAGATAAATCAACTAGTGGTTTTTACTTTAGGCTATCAAATCTTAACAGAGTGTTTGATTCACCTGCTGGAATAGATGAGGAATAGAATTATTATTCTTAGGAATAGAATAGATGAGAAAAGTAATAGAATGGGTATTACTTAGTTTGGTGTATTACTAAGAAATTTTAACGATGATGTATGCTAATGTTTGGTTTAAAAACATAAATTTCAAATGACAAATAAATAATTAACAAAAAGATCAAAATATCTATTATAGTCTCCACTAACTCATTAATAATAATAATAATAATAATAATAATAATAATAATAATAATAATAATAATAATAAACAATAAACAATAAACAATAACAACAATAATAACAAGAAGAAGAAGAAGAAGAGGGGAAAAAGGTTGTCTTTACCTATTCCATATTTCGTGGAATAGGTAAAGACAGAGGTGATATCTTTAGCTATTTCTCATAGTGCAGGAATAACTAAACCTGAGATTAGTTATTCTGTATGTTATTTTTTAACCAAATAAAAGAATAACTATTTCATCAGGAATACATCAGTAACAGGTTATAAGTTTTACAGATGGCTACTTTGAGTACAATTAAATTAAGATGAAGGAGGTTGACTAAGAAAAGACATCCTTTATGGTATATATAAGAGTGTTTACTATTATAAAGTCACTTTTTTCAACCTAAATTATGCGATATCAAAGGTTGGTAAACTTGATCTTCAGTAAAGATTTAGTTACAATCATATGTAGTAGTATTTAATTAATTTCAAATTCTGTCAATTTACATTTATCATAAATAATTTTCATCAATTTGCATCATTTTACATTTAATTTATTTTTAGTGTTTTAAGCTTAATTTTTTTATTAAATTCTAATTATAAATATTTATCTATAATATATTTTAATTAATGGTTAAATTGTTTTTTGTTTCTTCCATAAGCTGTTACCCCTATTTCTTGAGCGGCCACACCCTTTCTTCCTCTCTTCATTTCCAACTTTCCTTTTCACTGTTTTCATCTCCACCTTCTCCCCACAAGATTGTTTGAAGGATCTATCCATTAACCCCCAAACAGCATCTGAATCTCCATTTTTTTTCCTAATACTCTTTTTTGTTACCTTCTTTCTTCACTTTCCCCTTTGATTCATCATTGCTTATTGTTCTAACGATACCTAAATCTTGTCTTAAAATACCTTAGCATTGTGACAATTTAACTCCTTGACGTTATATGTTACCTAAAATCTTTGAGTAAAGGCATTTAAGGAAAAACCTAAAAGCTTTTAAAATGTCCTTTTTTGGTTTATGACATGTCTGTTCACTTTCATTTGTCAATAAATCATGGTTTCTTTTTCTTATTTTATTGTTTTATAGGTTATTGTGATTAGAGAAACTCAAACAAGTTGAGGTTTTATTTTGGAAAAGCCTAGTGGAATCAAGAACAATAAACCAAAGAGATGAGTCATTGTGAGGGTATAATCCAAATTCATCTTCATTTATGTCCTGTTTTCTTCAAGATTTAAGTGTCTAATCTTTGTATTCTATGCTTTGCAATATTTATGTTCATCTTGGTATTTCGATTCAAGTATATTTCTTGGGATCTTGAATTTAAGGTTGCTAGTTTTGAATATGCATTTTATAGATTTTTCTTTTATGCTAAGTGCTTTTTGGTTTGATTCTAAACCAATCAGTTTTGTATATCAAAAATACCTTGGAGTTTTCATGGTCTTAAATATTGTTGATCTTGATCTCACTTTGTTTAGCGAATCTTCATTTCTTAGATGTTCTTGTTATGTATTTTTTTCATTTAGAATCATAGTTATTGCATTGCTAAGTTGAGCTTATTAGTTCTTGAGTTATTCTTGTTAAGTCACATTGATTTTCATACCTATTCCTATATTTACATTGCCAAATCGTTATGTTATTTTAGGGTTAATTACATTAGACCTTCTATGGTTTGGACCTTTTCACTTTAATCCCTGATTTTTATATTTTATACCTCATAATATTTGGTTTTTGTTTCGCTCGTACCCCTTAGCATCATCCTCCATTAGGTTTTTAACAGATAATGGATAAATTATGTGATATGGATTGATTAGGTATTATGTTAAACAAGACTTATCATATTTATGTCATGTAAAACACGAACTTAGTTGTTATAGTCTCCTAAATTCGCAAAGTCATCTATATACAAGACAAGCTCATTTGTGTATTACATCTCCAAACCATATGATGACATGTGTTACGTGGCAAAAATATGATGGGTGTTGTGCCATATAACACCTAATCTGAACACATGACATTGTTTACATATTTTGTTTAGAAACCTAATGAAGAATGAAGTCAGGGTATGAGTAAAACAAGATAGTATATGCCAAATTTTAAAAATCAGGGAATAAAGTGAAAAAGGTTCAAACCACAAGGGGTCTGTATTAACCCTTTCTTTGAGTGTTTATGTTTCTTTCATTACAAGAAATTACATGCTTTTGTTCCTTTTATTATACATTTTTGTATTCTGCAACTACTAATTAAAAGTTTTTGGTCTTCCTTTTGTTTTCTCTCTGTAATATGTATTTTGGGATCTATATCTCCATCCTCCCTTTAAAGTCAAAAAATGACATATTTAGGTCTTACTCAAATTCATAATTGTATTTTATTCATAAGATTAAAAGCATTCAAGTAGAGTAAATGCATTTTGTTTGTTGGATCGCGTACGGCCTAAATATTCAAAATACTCCGCGGAAAAGACCATATAAGAACATGACATATAATCTAAAACACCAAGGATTTACGAAAATACCTTATTGTCGTCAATGGGTTGCTTCTTTTCGGATTCCAAGACACTGCAAAACGCGAATGCCCTCTACCGGTATCCACACGAGTATGCACGATCCGGGTTGCGGCTGTGGTGTGCTAGCACGTCTCGAAACTCTTTCCGAGCGCTGCACGATCTTCCTCTCGGATGGTGGCTAGGGTTTTGTGAAAACCTATTGTCTTACCCTAATGAGACCTAAGCTTCTCTATTTATAGAGAAACCCTAATCCCATTAAAAGCCCAATAAGTTTCGGCC
>JAOTAX010000007.1:23956959-23969966 GCA_025629825.1 Erythroxylum guanchezii
CATTTCAACTTAACAATCATCCATACACAAATTCACATTTCAACTTAACATTCATCCATACACAAATCGATATTACATTAACATCATAAAATAAGAGTTTACAAAGCTTTAATGGCATTCCAAGCCACATTACATCATCAATATCAAAAAACCAAAATACAAATGATACAAAACCCAATAATTCTTGAAATGTGTCTAAAGTCTTATTTTTACAAAATCTAACTTAATATATAGAAACATTGCAAAAATAGAATAACGCTTCGACTCTTGGATACTCGATCTCATTTTCTTCACCTGAAGATGGGACAAAAAGGGGGGTGAGCTTAAAAGCTCATAGGTAACAAGTTTATAACAAATAACAAGAAAAATCATTTAAAATGTTCATTGTCATAGGAAATTCTTATTGAATCATAAAACACATGGTTCTTAAATTTTCAACCAAATTCACAATAAAATAAATCATGTATGCATCAATCTTGTCTATATATCATGAACACATAAACACATCAGAATGGTTTAGGTTGGCCCAAAAATAGAATGTACTACACATTTCCCATAAGGGTCCTGGTAGTCGTGAACAGAACGGACTATCGCAATCCCATAAAATGGTTTTGCGTATATGAACTTATGTGAGTCCATAAAGGAGCTCCATGCCACTAGTGGGCAGGCGGGAGAAGCCTTTAGTCAAAGTGCACTTGATAGACTTAAGGGACCAAACCAAACCCACATAACACACATTTCATAACTTGTAAACATATTGGCCAAATGGCACATTTTTAAAACATGTTTTTCATGAGCATGAAATATTTCATACGCACTTCCATCATCTTTTCACAATTAATCAACCAAATTCAAAAATGAAACATATTGCAATTTCTCAAATCAATCAAAAGCAGCAAATGCCACAATTATAAAGCAATGAAAAATCATTTTATTTTCTTGACTAAAGAGAAAACATAATGGCTCATTGTCCATTTATAAACATGAAACCTACATTGAATTTCCTTGCTTAAAACTTGCTCAAAAATGCCTCTCCTCTTGCTCCTCTTGCCTTTCCTTGATTTCATTTATCAAAGAAAAAATTCCCATATCAATAGGCATTCCAATTGAAAATCTCACAAAAACCTAAGCAAGAAATTGACCCTAGAATACTTAAACCCAAACATTTCCTAAGCTCTTTGAACCAAAACCCTTCCAAAAATCCAATAAATAAAAAACGCCCTTACCTTGATTCTTCACCAAATGAAGAGTTTCTTGGCTTGAATGAAAGCTCTTCTCTTCCTCTACCTTTTCTCTTCTTGAACCACTTCAAAATCTTTCTTAAAAGCTAAGAAAAGATCAACCCTAACTTGGTTTTCTCTTCCTTTCTTTCAAACCACCGAAACTCTCACTTCTCTCTTTCTTCTTTTTGTAATTTTCTTCTTCCCTCCCATAAATCACGTTTTTTTGCTTCTTCAATTGCAAGACAACACTCAATTCTTCCATTTATGCCCTTAATGAATGAGAAATGTACCTTTTACCGTCCCTTATATGCTTATGTCCTTGTACTCTTAAGTGACCTTCCAAAAATACCCTTGAACATCCTTATTACCTTAGTACTTTAATTCCATTAACCCATGTCATATAATCTTACTAACATTAACATAATAATAACTCCAAAAAATTTAAATCCATCAAAACCTCATAATTCATTTAAATCATGCTTAACTAGAGAAAAAATTATGGGGGCCAACATTGATGCACAATTATGCATCTCCCAAATGCCTAATTTTTCATATAAACAGACATGTGAACGGCCAAAGAAAGGATAAATCATTTTCAAAACATGAAAGGAGGTAGAAACCTTACTTCTTTGGGATCTATAGAGGGCTAATCTTCCTCCTTCCAGTTCATAAGGGAAATTGAGGCCGAAGAACATATTTGGTCATCTCTTCATTATGCATTGTTAATTTTCTCTCTCTCTTTATAAAAATTGTTTGTGTTTTTCCTAGCTTAATGTTTTGTGTATTCATGTATGAATGATTAATATTCTCGTTCTCAATAGATTGTTTACGTATGAATCCATTGTCAGAATAAGAAATATAATACGTAATAGTTATATTTTCAATTCATTTATGGTAAACTAAAGGTAATGAATCATTAAGGATAACATGATATAGGTTAAATGGTTCAAGCTTGTGTGGTTGTTGCTTATGTTAATATATTCTCCTAGTTTGTAATATAACTGTCCTGTTAAATCTTGAGAGAGCTTATTCTGGGTTGTTTAATAGCTAGGTTTAATTAAAGAGCTTATTTTGATTAAACATAAAGGAGAATCAGGGTTAACATAGTATTAACCTACAACTAATAATTTCTAACAAAGCTTATGTATGTTTAGGTTGAGATTAAATCAAGAATTCGATTCCAAACTCATTCATTAATTTTCTCACTTTTATATTGTTTAAGTTGAATTACTTTTATTAGTCAAATTTTACTTCATTTTGTATATTGAACCAAACCAAAGCCCCCGCCATTCCTAAACACTAATTCTTTTCATTACAAAAGCTATATAGACACTCTATATAGATACAGTCCCTACTTACTACTACTACAAATTTATTTCTATAAAGTTAGGTTTTATTTTCTGCTGCATCCAACACGCATTAAGAATTTTGGAGTTGTTTCCGGGGAGTGAAATGCTTTAGTTATTTTATTTCAATTAGTATTTTTATATATTTTTTATAATTAGTTTTCTTTTATTTCTTGGTCTTTTCATGTTTGTTATTCTTTGTGTATATAAAAGGACACTACGAAGGGAGCATGTCAATGCAAAAGTGTGTCAATGTTGTTGGAGGAAGTTTTTATAGGAAAATCTCAATACGAGCATCATATACATACGGTGTGGAAAACAAAAAAAATTATTTTGGGACTTTCCCGAAGTCCAGGATCCATGTGCCTATATAAGAAATACCATAAAACCTAGCTGAATATTCCCAATTCACATACATGTTCATAAAATATATATGCAGGAATTTATGGAATTTATATAAATCAATCATTTATATAATAACCATGTACCTTGTGTGTAGTCTCTTTCATTCTTCAATCTTCTACTCGTCAGGTTGATGCAAACCACAACGATCAAAACAGATCATCTCCAACGGTATTCACGTAGAGATCGGAGAAATTAACCAAATCAAAGTCTTTAATCCGAAAATGGCTAAAACAAAAACAAAAGTGCTAGCTCACACCTTTGTTTTATAGGGAGCAAAGTGAAGGAGAGGAAGAAGACGAAGAAGGTAAGAAAGATGAGAGAGAAACGTGAAGATGGCCTTTTTAAAATTTTTTTTCTAAACTTGTTAAAAAATTCTCACGATCATCATCTTCTTTATTTTCTTTCATTGTTTTTGTCTTTTATCATTTAAAGACAATAAATGCAATATGACAAAATACAACCCTTTAAAGAACTAATCTACTTCATCTTATATTTTATACACATCTTATATGTATATATATGCTGAGGTGGTATAGTCATACTGGGGTCGGTCTTATCGGGTTTAGGGTATGGAAAAACACTAGAGAATTATTTTAGCAATATCAATGTCGCGATCTCGTCGAGCCATATCCCAATCTCATCGGGATCCATTTGGTTCTATTACTATCTATATAATGGATTTCTATCCAAAACTATTTTATAAATCCTCTGAGTCACTCTTATGCATGTAATCTATTAAGTTCTCGGTTATGTTGGCCACTTAGATTAACACTTAATCCAAACAAGTCATGAACAACGTCATGACCCCCAATTGACCGAAAAGTAAGTGATTTGACGAACGAACTTGTGCTCATCACGAACATCTCACGATCTTACGGACAATTGCTATGCAATTCATCCTTTTACTATGCTATACCCCACTTGGTTATGAGTCTGGGCAAAGTGTCAACTCTCATTAGGCTGACTATGTCAAATAAAATCTAGTCCAAGTGATATCAGTTCTCGTCCTAAGACTCATTACTCTATATATCAATAAAGACATTCTTCATGACACATGTACTCCGGCTAGAGATTTCCAAATTGTGACCCCGATAATAGGCCATGGGTATCATCTTCTGCTATCATAAAGGTGTTGAATTCTCTACTGGCCACTAAATTACCTTCGAATACCTCAAGCTGTACCCAATCACCACCCTATGAGCGACCTCTGCAAGGCAACAAGGAATGGAGTCAAAGCATAGAATCAGTATCCAAGATATCCTTGACTACCTCAAGTCTAAAGATACTTGCACCATTGCTATGATGAGATTATCATTGACATTATAATAGGACATCCATGTGATGATCTCATGGTAAGTCAACCAATGTACTGACTACCTCTAGTAAGCATCCATATCTTAACTCTAAACATCTCATGTTTACAATTTTTGACATCCACTGTTTGATCAAATCATGGAGTTTGACATGTGCTAGTCTATCCAAATTAACGATGTGCAATCTCATTAATCCTATGACTAGAGATGATTTAGATGCTGACATAATTGCATATGATAGGAATCTTAGTAGTATGATCACTTCATGATTTCCTTCCTGCTATGTCATATATCATGGACTTAATTAATTTGCTTCTAAATCAATATCAATTCATAAATAATGAACACTAAATTAAAGAAATATGCCTTTGTTTATTATTGAGAATAAAGTCTATACACAATTTTGTACAAAACACGTTAAAGTGATTGCCTTTAGGGCACTACTCTAACAAATCTCCCACTTGACCTAAAGTCAATCGATGCCATAGGCGAGTACATGAGAATCAAAGCTATTTTTCGACAATGGCTTCATCAATGGATCAACAATATTCTACTCGGTGGGAATTCTCTCTATCTGTAGATCACCTCGACCAATAATCTCCCTAATCAGATGATATCTGCGGAGTACGTGCTTGGACTGTTGATGAGACCTTGGTTCCTTTGCCTGTGTAATAGCCCCATTGTTGTCACAACACAACTGTATGGGCCCCTCATAGCTAAGAATCACACCAAGTTTAGTAACGAACTTCTTGATCCAAATTGCTTTCTTTGCTACGTCTAAAGCGACAATGTGCTCCGCCTCGGTTGTTAAATCGACAGTCGTCTCTTATTTGGAACTCTTCCAACTAACTACCCCGCCGTTCAGTGTGAATATATAACCTGATTGGGATTTGGAATCATCCTTATCAGATTGAAAACTGGCATCTGTATACCCGCTCACTTTTAGGTTTCCATCTCCATATATCAAGAAAACATCCTTAGTCCTTCGCAAGTACTTGAGGATGTTCTTGATAGCCACCCAGTGACCCTCCCCAGGATCCGATTAGTACCTGCTCGTAACACTTAGAGCATATGATACATTGGGACTTGTACTTAACATAGCGTATATTATAGATCCTATTACAGATACATACGGATCATATTCATATGCGTCCTCTCATCTTGTGTCTTAGGACACATAGATTTCGAGAGTGTTATTATATGAGTCATAGGAAGATACCCTCTCTTAGACTGCTCCATGCTAAACCTCTTTAGCATCTTGTCTATGTACGTTGATTTTGAAAGACCAAGCAACGTTTTCGATCTATCTCTATAGATCTTTATCCTGAGGATATAAATTGCTTCACCAAGATCTTTCATGGCAAATTGTTTGGACAACAAAATCTTTACAAATTATAGCATAGAGACATCTGAATTTTGTGAGAAACCAAACTCTTTAATTATCTCATCAAAGTGGATATTCCAACTCCTGGATGCTTGTTTCAATTCAAAAATGGATCTCTGAAGCTTGCATACCTTTTCGCTATCATAAGAGATAAAGCCCTCTAGTTGTGTCATATACACATCCTCGGCTAGGTTTCCATTTAAGAAAGTTTTCTTCACATCCATTTTCCATGTCTCATAATCATAATGAATAGCAATGGCTAGGAGTATCCTAATGAATTTAAGCATTGCTACTAGGCTAAAGGTATCGTTGTAGTCAATTCCTTGTCTTTGATGGAAACCTTTAGCCACAAGCCTTGCTTTATAGGTAATCGCATTACCATCCATGTCTGTTTTCTTTTTGAAAACCCATTTACACCCTATGGGTTTTATTCCTTCGAGTGCCTCAACCAAAGTCCATACTTGGTTTTCATACATGGAATCCATTTATGCTTTCATGGCACTAAGCCATTTCTCAGACTCTGAACTCTTCAGAACCTCTTCATAGGTAGTAGGCTCATTATCTTCTATGAGCAATACATCATTCTGTTCAATCACGAGAAATCCATATCTCTCGGGAACAAAGTGCATACTACATGACCTACAAACTTCCTATGTTAAAGAAGGTTGAACTGTGACTTCATCTGTATGAGTCACAGTCTCAATTTAAGGCAGTTGATCTACGTCTGTCAAGCATCTTTGCTCCTACTGTCTTCTTTTAAAAGAAACTCTTTCTCTAAAAGGATAGTATACGTTAAAACAAACACTTTTTGTTCCTCGACAAGGTAAAATTGATATCCCATTGTTTTTTTAGGATATCCTACGAATAATCACTTGTCAAACTTCGCATCAAGTTTATCTAACTGTATCCACTTTACATACACTAGACAACCCCAAACTTTTAAATGAGAAAATATATTTTTTTGTTAGTCCACATCTCATATGAAGGAACATCAACTATCTTTGATGGAACTCTGTGTAAGAAATAATTAGTTATCTCGAGTGCATACCCCCAAAAGGATATGGAGTAACATCAACTATCTTTGATGGAACTCTGTTTAAGAAATAATTAGTTATCTCGAGCGCATACCCCCAAAAGGATTTTGGTAAATTTGCAAAGTCCATCATCCACCGTACCATATCCAACAAGGTTCAATTTCTCCTTTTGGCCACATCATTATGCTATGGTGTGTAAAGTGAAGTCCATTGGGATAAATTTCCATTATCTCTGAGATAATCTAAATAATATTGGTCTAGGTATTCCGTACCTCGATCGGATCGTAGTGTCTTGATACCTTTCCCAAGTTAGTTTTCTACTTCATTTCTAAATTGTTTGAACTTTTCAAATGCATCAGATTTGTATCTCATCAGATACAGATACCCATATCGAGAATAATCATTGATAAAGATAATGAAGTAAAGAAAACCATTTCTAGCATGGATGGACATCGGACCACATCCATCTGAATGTATTAGGTCTAATACTCCAATCGCTCGTTCACCCTTTCCTTTAAAGGGTAACTTAGTCATCTTGCCTAATAACCAAGATTCACACATGTCATTTGATTCATTCAGATGACCCTAAACTACCACTCTTGTGGAGCTTAGCTATACGTCTCTCATTTATATGGCCAAGACGACAATGCCGTATGTAAGTTGATTTTAAATTATCTCCATTTATGCCTTTTCGTGTCATTGACATTCATAATTGGATGCAACATATCTAATATGTAAATTCCATTGCATAATGTACCAGTACCATAAAGCACTCCATTCAAACTAATAGAACAAACATTGCTATTGAAATTCAAATGGAAACTAGTTTTATTTAAACAAGAAATAGATAATATGTTCTTTGTTAAAATAGGTAAAAAAAAAATAACAACCATCTAGTTTAATTATAAGCCTACTGGGGAGTGACAAAAATAAGTGCCTATGGCTAATGCAACAACTCTTGTTCCATCGCCCACGTTCAGGTCTAGCTCTCCCTTTATGAGCTGTCTACTATCTCTAAGGCCTTGCATATCATTATATATGTGTGAGCCACAACCAGTATCTAATACCCATATGTTATGATCAGAAACAGTATTAACCTCAATGACAAACATACCTGAAGGAGCCAGGGCATCTAATGCCTACTTCTTGAAGGACTCCATATAGACTTTACAGTTTCGCTTCCAGTGGCTTGTCTTGCCATAATGGAAGTAAATTACTTTCGGTGCAGTTTCTTTGAGTTTCTTTTTGGCTACACTTCCTTTTGGTTTCTTAGACATTTTCTTCTTTAAGTTCTTTTTTCTTGAACCAGAAGAAGAAGAGTCCACCACTAGCACTGGCTTGCTATCCTTCTTGATAGCTTGCTCTGTTGTCTTAAGCAGATTGATCAACTCAGGGATTGTCGTGGAGATTTGATTTATTCGATAGTTCAACATAAACTGTGAATAACTATTAGACAATCCAACAAGAATTAAGTCAACACTTAATTCATAGTCCATAACAAATCCCAGGGTGGCCAACCTCTCAATATATTCATTCATCTTCAGTGCATACCGCACTACAAATGTCCCCGGAGTCATCTTAGTAGTGAAGAGCAGCCTTGAGGTCTCGATCTGGCTTGCTTTTTGGTCTCGAACATTTCAGACTGAGATTACTCATCAAAAAGCTCCCTAAGATGAAACATTATGGTATTAGGATCCATAGACTCATGCTGCTTCTACAGCTCTGATGACATAGAGGCTAGCATAAGACAGGTAGCCAAGTCACTATCTTTAAGATGCTTACAATATGCTTTTTCATCCTTATGAGAAGCATCAACTGTTGGAGTTATGTAAATATAGTGCCTTGGAAAGAAAGTGTATTTACATATAACTTAATCTTCTTCCAGTTACTTTTGTAATGAAAATATTTATTATTAATAAAACAAAAGAGTTTGGTTTTATTTGTATGAGCATTATATACCTAATCATAAGGTAACAAGATTATGTTGTAAGTAATATACATATACATGGAGATGTATAGGAAACATGTATATTATTATAATCTAAATTAGTTGATTCAAAGTTGAATAATCAAGTTGGTCTCTTGATTATGGTTTAGGCTGTAGTGTTGCGATTTATCTCTGTATAAGTAAAAGAGTTTACTTCAAGGGAATGATGAGTTTCGTATCATGATAATAGTTGACTATCGATAATGGAATTATTAAATGAATCTAGAATCAAGTATGTTTTTAAAGAATAAAGTAGGTCGTTACTTTAATCTTAAAACATACACCTTAGCATTCTTTTATTACGAACCACAATCATGATGAGTGGTAAACCCTTATGTGTTTCATTATAATTCTTGATATGATCGGAATGGAGTTTTGCAGAGTATCATTCCAGTGTCTGCATGTTGGAATTATTAATTGAAACATGTATCGAGGAACATTCACTCAAATAAAGAGTTTATAGTGATATAATCCATCTTGTTCTTATGTTAATTATTTTCCTTATACCGTATCATATATGGCTTGGTATGTTGATTTGGTTATTATACTTCTACTGTGTTTTGATTTTGGAACAAGTTTTGAAATTTACAGTTTTGGGCAAATCTCGCATGCTTTTGTTTTCGATCCAACACTACCCATGACACCCACACACATGGATGACCATTTTTCTCTTTTGATTTTACTACATGCTATTTGCTTCTTGTTCTTACTGCTGACACACACACACACACACACAAACCCCACAACTTTGAGTTTTGCCCAAAATTCTACACTTTGCCACTCCAATATTCTATTGTCTTCATCTTATTGCTAAAACCCATTTCTATTCCCACCTTATTCTTGGAATTTTGCTTGCAAGCTTGGAGGGCTAGGATAACTTAATAATTGAGGTAGAATTTGAGCTAAATAAGTGAAGTTCTGATCTTTGTGACCTATTGTAATAGAAATTTTATGATGATTGAATTGGGGTCGATTGCGTGTAGGATTGATGATGAAGTTGTGCTGGAATTTGATGATGAATTAGTTACTTTTCTATTTTATTTTTATGAATAAAAACAGTAGGTTATAGGCTCTTATATGGGTGATTTAGGTTGAGATTTGAAGCATAAGTGAAGGTAAAGTTATGATAATGAGGTGTTATTGAAGTGTTCCTGAATTTGGAAAAAGTAAGGACTACATATTGGTGTTACAAAATGAATGGTAACGAAACAAATGAGTAGAGTTTTGTGAGATTATGTAGCTAATATGGTAGTTGAATTAGCATGAAATGAAGTTTCATTAAAGAACATGAATTTTAGAAAATTTGAAGTGTTTGGCATCTTTCTAAGTTTGAAAAATTCATGGAGAATTAAGGAAAGAAAGACAGGGCACGATTGTGATCATGATCGTGGCATGTTCCACACAATCGTGGCCTAGTTATTTGGGTTCTATCACAATTGTGGCATAGTCCCACGATCGTGTCTATTGCGCAAGCTTCTGTTAAGCTTATGGCATGATCCCTCACAATCATGGCCGTAGTTTTGGAATGTTAACTTTAGTTTTGAATACATGTTAAAAAAATTAAGGATAAGTCACTCTAATTTAGTATATTTGGAGTTAGTTAAGGTTAGGAACAAACCTAGATTGTTGCTTGATCAATTAGTAAAGAGTTTGGTAAGTTATGGATGGATTAATATTGTAGAACATAAGGGTACAATGAATAAGAATTGGATAAATGTATGATTGATCGATTAAGAATGAATCAAGATCTTTGCATAAGAATACACACCTGGGACAGTCAATTGAGTATGCATTAAAACATGACACATATACATGTGCATGATTGTATATTCATATAATTGAATAGCTTAGTAATATGTGAAAAATGTGTGTATATTGTATGACTATAGACGCACAAGTTGATCACCAACATCCAGATATTGTCGGATCATCAAGGAAATAGCTTTTCTCGAGCGTATTGTGAGTTAACATAGATGTTTCTCACTAAGATTGATTTGTTTTTTATTAAATTTATATTATTGAATTATTACTTATAGGATTTGTGTAAGTTTGGACATTGTTGCTTTGAGGACATTGATACTCAGGATTGTATATGGATGTGCTTTCAGATTGTATTTGTAATGTGGAAGTTACAAAATGAATGGTAAAGAAACAAATAAGTCGAGTTTTGTAAGATTTATGTAACTAATATGGTACTTGAATTAGCATGAAATGAAGTTTCATAAAAAGACATGAATTTTAGAAAATTTGAAGTGTTGGGTATGTTTCTAAGTTTGGAAAATTCATGGAGAATTAAGGAAAGAAAGGCAGGGCATGATCGTGGCCTGGTTATTTAAGTTCTGCCACGATCGTGACATGTTCCACATGATCGTGGCCTAGTTATTTAGGTTCTGTCACGATCATGGCATAGTCCCCACAGTTGTGTCTATTGCACAAGCTTCTATCACACTCGTGGCATGATCCCTCACGATCGTGGCCCTAGTTCTGGAATGTTAACTTTAGTTTTAAATACATGTTAAATCAATTGAGGATAAGTCACTCTAATTTGGTATATTTGGAGTTAATTAAGGCTAGGAACGAACCTAGATTGTTGATTGATCAATTAATAAAGAGTTTGGTAAGTTATGGATGGATGAATATCGAAGAACATGAGGGTACAATGAATGAGAATTGGACGAATGTATGATTGATAGATTAAGAATGAATCAAGATCTTTGCATAAGAATACACATCCAATTAAGCATGCATTAAAATAGGACACATATAAGTGTGTATGATTGTATATTCATATGATTGAATAGCTTAGTAATGTGTGAAAATGTGTGTATATTGCATGACTATAGACGCACAAGTTGATCGCCAACATCCAGATATTGTCATATCATCAAGGCAATAGCTTTTCTGGAGCGTATTGTGAGTTAACATAGATGTTTCTCACTAAGATTGATTTGTTTTTTATTAAATTTAAGTGATTGAATTATTACTTATATGATTTGTGTAATTCTGGACATTGTTGGTCCGAGGAGATTGATACTCAGGACTGTATATGGAAGTGCTTTCAAATTGTAAGTGTAACGTGGAATGTGTGATTAGTAAATGATGAATGTCGGACATAGATCCGAGGAATTTGATATATGCCATGATCACATTGAATGAAAAGTATTGAAACCATAATATATGAATTGATGCATCTCATTAAATTGATATGCATGATCATATAAAGGAGTTGTGACCAGAGTGACCAACATGAGAAAGAGCTTTAAGGTCAAGATTGTGAACAAAAGAGCCTCAAGCTCAGATAATAATGAGCCTGGTATCCATAACGGATGCAGGATAGTAAATGAAATGAGCCCAGTATCCACAACAAACACGGGACAGTATAGGCACTCGGTTACAACAAAGAAAAAACAAGAATGGAGTCACATGTGCATTTGTATATACAACTTTACATGTATCATATGTATGAGGAATGATTGAGATGAATTATTGGATTGTTCTAAAATAGTGATATGAAATGTTTGTATACATGTTGTACTTGTTGAATTATGATATAATATATTTTGGTAGCCAATAATGAATGATTTGATATACTTGTTGAATTGGGTTATATACTTTATGTTCTAACTTGAGTGAGCACATTGATGATGTTTAACTCACTGAGTTCGCAAACTCATCAAAATTGCAATGTTGGTTTTTAGGTTCAAGGGAGTTCAAACTCCCAAAGTGATAGAGTAGAAACATAGTACTTGCATTTTTAGGAACACGAATGACTCAAAGGTCTGGTCAGTTGATACTGAGGAGTACTTGCATTTTTAGAAACATAGTACTTGCATTTTTAGTAACTAAGGTTAAACTCTCAAATGTTATGTAATGTATATACACGAATTATAAGTTGTAATGACACCGTGTAAGTTTATATTTGTTAATGAAATGGGAAGTATTGATCATTTTGAAACTTTGTGATACGTGTGATGCCTTAAATGAGTTAATGTGAATGCTCTAACATGCATTGTCGTAGGGTATGTTCTCAAATATCCTCTGGTATATTCGGGCATATGCTCTATGGGTGTGGTATATTACATAATAAGATTATAGAAGTTGTAATTTCTCAATTAACAACCTATCCAAAACCCTAATTAGATATGAGGTTGTCTAATAAACTATCGAAAACCTATGCAAGATCTCTCTTCACATAATTTACCGATTTGATTTAATTCTTATTTTATTAAATCACCTAACTCTCGTTAGCCCAATTATAATAGGAATTTGACATTGGTGGTCACGATTGTGACCTTACTAGTTAAGGTCACAATCG
>JAOTAX010000007.1:24004238-24045609 GCA_025629825.1 Erythroxylum guanchezii
CCTCTCTTTCATTTATCCAATTTAATCCTATTTTAGGCCACAAATTAATACCTTAATCAAACTTGATTTAATTCTAACCTTAGCATGATTCAATTCCAATAACTGATCTAATACGACTTCAAAGATTAAAACATGCCTCAAAAATAAATAACAGGTTTGGGATCTAACACATCTATAAAATTTGGTTCCTCATAAACTCAACTCGTTAAAAAATTGATGTGGTCAAGGTAAATTAGATTATAGAACTATTTGTTCTATTAAGAGTCCTAGTAAATATATAAAATTAAATTATTAAAAATGATAAAAAATTATATTTAGCTTAATAATGATAATAATATACCTTTCTTGTAGCTTCATGTTTGTATAGAACAAAGACCAAATCATTCAATTTTATGTGTCCCAATCTATTTCTTTTCTTAGAATCGATGAATTCCAATGTGTTTTAATTCCTTTCATACCCAGTTATGCTCACACATTGACTTGGAATTTGAAATAAAACATTCGCAATCCTATAACACCATTTTCGAATTAGTCCTACCAAGCAACTATGAGACAATAAAAGTAACCTTATAAAAGAAATAATGATTAATTTCAAATAAGTAACAAAAGTGAAGAAATATATACTGAGATTAAGTTCATCTCTTTTACAAATTGCAGTGGGCATCCCATAATCACCACACGCATCCTTATATGTCTCTATTTGTAAGATAAGGAGATCTTGGATCATCTCATGTAAAAAAATTGTTATGATAGTTAATAAAATTCCCTGTAAACTTCAGCTTTCTTTGTAAAACCTGGTTTAAAATAGACACTAGGATTCAAAAATGCCCTACTAATAAACAAAGGAGAGCAAAGTTGGCTTTCCTATATTTCATTAATGATTGCAAGATAAGGTATTTTTCCATATTGTCTTGATTACTTCCTTCTCTCTCTTCATGACATTATAAAATAACCTATTGTTGTCTTTATTGTTGTCCATCGCTATCATCCAAATGAAATAGTCTCACCAAAGGCTCATAAACTTATATGACAAATTGATATTAGGACCAAAATTGATGATCTTCAAGTATAATTTTGAAAACCTCCATTTTAGCATTAGACATGACATATTGAGATGCAACTTACTTATCATTTATAAACATTTATCTTATCTCCTTATTTATTAGAATAAAACACTAAAGTGATAAGAAATTTCAAATTTTATAACAATAAGTTGATACAAATTCCTACATTGGTGAAACCCTTTCTCATCAAATTTAGAATCCATACATGATTGTAAATGAACTTGAACACTTTTCTTGCTTTTTACATAGTTTGATTAATGATCGAAAAGTATTTAACAACTTTAACTTTTTTCTAACATCATGTCAATGTAATAAGCAACACAAGGAGTCCAATAACAAGAATTATACCTATTTTATAACCTTTTCTAGTTGCTTTATATTCAAAATCATTATCAGTGATGAACTATATAATGTTTTCAAGCCCAACTTTATTCAAAAATTTATCAAATATCTTAAACAGAGTACCAACATTTCTAATAAGGCTATATACATCAATGGACTACAAAAATATATTCCCTTTAGCAAAATTAAAAAACTTGATAATAGGCTTATATTTTCTATTTTCTATCCATTAGTTGCCCAAGTCATTATTCTTTCATCCATGTAATTTTTTATTTCACAAACATAGTTGTTTAGAAGATTACTTATGTAGTCATCAACTAAAAGAGTTTTATATCCTGGACCGCAAGAGGCAATATCATCCACGATAGGCTAGTAATAATAAGACTAAGTAGTAATGAATGACACACCTTTATTATACCACCATCTAGCCATTATCATGTCTACATTATGAGCTACTTCTTTAGATTGTAAGACACAATAAATTAAAGGTTGAGCTCTAGGAGTTGTTTGTGGAGTAAAAAAGTTAGACACCTGTCTTTTTCTCTTCCTCAAATCAAGTGCAATAATCTCTTCTTATTATGTAGGAATATCACCTTTAACATTGCTAGTATCATCCTGACCACTGCAACAAGAACTTCTACAATTTCGTAATTCAGTCTTTGCCTTTTATCTTTCTTACTCTAATACTCTTCAAGTAAAGTTTTCATCTACCATTTCATATAATGACTAACTTTTATACAAGATTCTACATTATCTTTGGTGCCAATTAAATGCTTCTTTAGTATGGTGATTCCTTTAACTTTCAAATGTTTGTTTTAATATAAATAAATAGTATGGTTCTCCATACTATGAACTAATCTCAAATGACCATAAGCTAGATCATTGAATCTTTTTGAAGAGAATGAATTATCATGAGTACTTGAACTTTCCTCTATTTATCTGTAAAGTAAATGTAATTAAATAAGTATAAATAAATACATATGCACTTCTTAATTGTAAGGAATGTTCATTTATTTAAAAGGTTAAACAAAGGACATCTTAAAAAAGTTTAAATGAATGATTTTAATTCTATAAGCACACTTGTGGAAGTTAGACTAAAGTTACCAAAATATGAAGATGGAGAAAAAGAAAATCCCACTATTTGCAAAATTCTTTTGGGAATTTTAAGATATTTAATATGTATAAGACCTGATATCCTTTATTTAGTTAAAGTAGTAAGTTGGCTTATGGAAGCTCCTACCTCAACCCATATGAAAGTGGCTAAAAGGATTATTCGAAATCTAAAAGGTACAATTAACTTTAAACTATTTTATTCCCCTTTTTTGTAAATTCAAACTTGTGGGATTTGTGATAGTAATTTTGTGAGAGATATTGAAGATAAAAAGAGTACAATTATTTTTGCATTTCTTTATAGGTAATTGTGCTACCTCATAAAGTTCAAAGAAGCAACCTATTGTTACATTTCCAACTTGTGAATCGAAATATGTGGTAGCAACTTCATGTAATTGTCATACTATTTAACATTAAAAAATTATTGAAGGAACTTAACTTACCATAAAAAGAAGCTACTTAGATTTGCATTGACATTGATAACAAGTATGCACAAGCACTTGCTAAATCTAGTGTTTCATGATCAAAGAAAGTACATACATACAAGGTATAATTTTATTGGAAAATATATTACCAAAAAGGAAATAAAGCTCAATTATATGAAAACTTAAGATCAAGTTACAGATATTTTCACAAATGCATTAAAGACTAAAGATTTTTAAAATCTAAGAGCTAACTTAGCATAATGAAGAAATTTCAAATTAAGGGGAATGTTAGAAATAGTAATTTGAAATTCTAGAATATGACTCTAAGGATAATATGGTGTTAGAAATGTTGTAAATTAATTCAAAAGTTTTCTTGTAACTTTAAAAGTCTTATAGTATTAAATAAGTCATTTATATTTGTATTTATGGTCTTTTCACAAATAAGGGATGAACATCTTTATAAATACCATAATCTATTTTGGAGTAGTTAAGAGTAAATAAAAGAAAGTTTATTTTCATTCTTCATTCTATATTCTCCCATTTCTCAATAGTATGTCTCCTAGAGACCAATACAGTGGCCCACATATTGTTTAATCATATAGTTGAAAATTATCACAATGTAGGATATACTTTCTATAATTAACATTGAGCTTCATCTCAATTGCATGATATTCAAACATAAAATTGCCTGTTATACAAGGGATCGATGTAAATTATATCGAAGATTAACCATAAAGACACTACACAATAAGTAACCCAATAGTAGCAATTAAATAGATAATGTAAATCACATCCATACGCGGTAAGGTGATAGAGATAATAGTTGCTACCTAAAACTTACTTACAACGCATCTTATTCTTTTGTTTATAAAATAAACTAGCCAAAATAATAAATTTTAATGTTACTGAGATTATCTTAAATGCTGTAACATTTATAAAATAGCAAATGCCAATGCTCTTATAACATTCCAAAGGTATGTTTAATAACAAATCTTTCCATCTTATGCTTGCAAACAATATGGAAAATGTGTCTTAGTTTGAATTGTTATAGAAGCAATCTTGAAATCTTAAAGTTGCAATTGTCACCTAGCTAGTGATTAACAATAGGCTTAGAACCAAAGACAAATGGTTTGAGATATATAATCCTATGTGTGTCTTATGTAAGCATATCAATGAGAGCAAAAATCATTTATACTTTGAATGTAGCTACACCAAAGTAATTTGGAGCAGAATTATCGTTATGCTACAACTGGCTAATTACACATTTGAGTGGAG
Source organism: Erythroxylum guanchezii (assembly GCA_025629825.1). Taxonomy (NCBI): domain Eukaryota; kingdom Viridiplantae; phylum Streptophyta; class Magnoliopsida; order Malpighiales; family Erythroxylaceae; genus Erythroxylum; species Erythroxylum guanchezii. The sequence goes on from JAOTAX010000007.1 coordinate 24,008,455, forward strand.
GGAGACGTTATGATCATAGGGTATACTAAGCAAGGTAAAGTAAATGGTTTGCTCATTAAGACATCATTTAATACACTAATCTATTCCATACAGAGGGAAAGGAACTGAAGAATCTACAAAGGAGTTGAAAAGGGCAAACATCAGCTAGCAAACCAAATTGTGAATTGGATTCGGGTAGTATTCATTGCCAACCATAAACAATATTAAATTAGTCAAGGAGTTAGAAGGCACTAGTATTTTTTAGATGGTTAACATGACTCATTGTAATGGTGTAAAGTAGATTTTGCTAGATTAATATAATTTTCATTCATATTTCAAAAGAAAATACTCTTAGTACTTTAATTTAGTGACACTCTATAATACTCCTTAATGCTTTTGATCTTATCCTCCTAATCCTTGCATTTTTTTCATTTTAACAAAAATTTCAACAAATAATCAAAAGGAAACCCAATTATTAAAATTAATTTAAAATACATGTCTATGTGATTTCTCAATACTTATAACGTTTGTCATGTTATACTTGTCGTGTCACTAATGGTTGAGGTTCGTCACCCTACAAAGTCACATAGTTATAAACTAGTCTCTCTCTTTTATTTGTCTTTGACTTTGATGGTTGACATGATAAGGTAATAATGGAATAACTTGCTTAGACATCATGTGTAGTTTAAATTTGAAAAATGAAAAAACATTTAAAAGTTCAAGATATATAACTAAAAGAAAAGCAAATGACGTTAAATTTAATGTGTTAACTTACACTCAAGCTTACAGGTATATCAATTGAATCTTGCTATGACATACCTTTCAATGGACATATAGTTTTGTCCTTGTTGGAGGCATATTTGACAAGTCATTTTCATTCCTCTCCTTGATAACTTATTACCTTTAATGGAATTCTCCCAATTCTCCTTTCTTCTGTTCTTCTTTTATTTGCTTAACATTTTTCAAAGTGGAGGTGGTAACAATTGTATGTGTTGGATTTTAAGCCAAAATTTCTCTTCGTGAATTGTGCATCAATAAACAAGTAGATATCCTTTATAAATCAATAAACTTTTCATTGGTATACTCGATGACAGTAATGACATGTCTTTTGTGTATTACTTTAATTCTACTAACATTATTACTCTCAAGTTGACAATCAATACTTAACCCCTTATTAAGTCTCAATTTGTTCTTTATTCTTATACCAATGTGATCTCTGTAGTTACTTGTCATGATACTATTCTTAACCATTCTCTTCCTCATAAACACTCTAATTTCCTTAAGCATTATGATAATGTTCTTTATTTGAGCTTTAAAAATGCTTCCACTAAACACTTCACAAAGAATTTTATCTTCAATACCATATTTTAATAAAGTGTTGAATTATGCTTTTGAACATTTTTCCTTTGAAATTCCTAGCAAATCCTTATGTGCCTCTTCAGATTCCTTTTTCAACTCGTTTAAATTTAAAAAGAGTCTTGTTTCATTAGATGACTTACAATGGTCTATCCAATTTGAGTCCTTTGTGATCCCTTTTCCTCTAATTAGAAAACATGTATCTTATACAAAACCTTACTTCAACCCTTGGGAGCTACTGACCAAGTACATCCACAAAATCCTATACAACATTTAATTGACAAAAATTAGTAAATAATTAATAGGTTAAAATTTGTTAGACCTCCCTATGGTTTGACATATTATCAATGTACTCTCTAACTTTTAAGAAATATCAATAACACTTATAATTTTGATTTTTATCACACTTGTCCTTCTTCCATCAACTTTCATTACAAACCCTAATTATGAACTTCAAAACAACGTCATGTAGTGCCATACGCAATGTCATTTTGGAGTCAACTATTAGAGCTTTTAACAAAAGGCGATGGCAGGGGAATGTGTTATAGAACTAAAACTACAAATGGGTTATTAGTTTTTCAAAAATTAAAGGGTACATTGATAATATGCCAAATCACAGGGGGATCCAACGAATTTAACCCTAGCTAATATGAATAAATTTTCATTATAAAAACAAATAAAGTTTAGAGTAATCCTTTTATTAATTAGTAGTCATTAACCATCCACCTTTATCTTTTAAATCAAAGTATTTCTTCAACATCTCTAAAAAAACAGTTCCAAGTTTTCTTTTAGTATGAACTAGTACAACCCATATTATAAGAAACATCTTATTATTGTTATTTTTTCCTAATGCTTTTAATAATTCACCTTCTACAGTACCTTCAAAAAAACAACCATCTAGTTACATCAACCTTCTATAACCAACTAAGAACCTGCAACATTCAAAACACACATATATTTTATTAAATGATGGTTGCAAATTAACTCCAAATGATGACCTTTCAATAACCAATTTAACTATACTACTATGATTTGACTTTAAAAATTCTTCATGTAATTCTACAGCTTGTCACATTTTACTCTTACACCTCCTTACATTTCCTCTATCATAAATTGCCTAGCCTTATAACAAATGTGTACCCAACATCAATTCTTGAACTTCTTAATAAAAAATTTCAAGTCTATCAGCTTTAATGTAGTGAGTATTGGGAGATTATTGAAGTAACTCTTAGCAAGCCACATTATACCCATATTTTATTGTGAAAAATAGGATTACATGTGTGTTTCTACTTGAAATGTCTAACCTATTTACATATATGTGTGTGTGTGTGTGTGTGTGTGTGTGTGTGTGTGTGTGTGTGTGTGTGTGTGTGTATGTGTGTGTGTGTGTGTGAGTAATCGATCTACAATACCAATGATACCAATTTGAAAATAACCAAAAATTGAAAATAGTTACCTAGGTATTATTTAAATATTTCACTAAGCTTGCTAAAATGTATTGTTTACAATACTTACTCACACATTTGGATCTCACAGATTGTTTTATGCCCCTAGCAAAAATAAACTCCCTTTTTGTCAACAACAAGTTTGTGAAGTCCTTCTTTGAATTGGTTTGAATTATCAAAGAATATACCAAGCTCAATCTGAACCTTTTTCTTATAAGAGTTAAATCTACGAAGTTTTAATTTATGTATTAACCTTTCATCAACATTTGAACCACTTTGTTCTTCAAAATTACAATTTTCAGATGACTCAAAGTAATTTTTCATATTTTTATCTTGTACATCATTTCAATCATTATCATCTCCATCATTTGTTACATTTTTTTTGTAGCTTTCCCTTTTTATGTTATCTGTTATTAACATTGCTCCTTTTTTTTCTTTAGCTATCCCCTTTAAAATGAAACAACTAAATCCTTAAATACTTCCAACTCTTCATCATCCAAACCTGAATCAAAATTCTCTCTAATCCTTACACTAAAAAAGCATTATCTTCTTCCTCATGTACAGTAACTACACTATCACTTACACTAATAAAATATTTCTTAATTGCATCTTCATTCATAGACCGTATGATAGTGGACTAAATAACATTGATAGGGGCATCATATACAATTTCCAATAATAACATCATCAAAACATTTAACACTAACTTCAACTTCCGCATTTTATACTAGACGTGGTAAATTGGATCCATAATTAATATAGGACTCTATCACTTTATGTTCTACAATGAGCTTAAATTTCTCTGACTCATAAGCATCACACTCTTTCTTATCTCCATCAACCCATTTTTGAAACTAACACTTGGAACCTATAAATAATCTTATTTTATTTGGTTGCTTTAACATCTTTAGTAAGCATCCTCTCTATGTCCTAATAACAAAACCTATCAATTTCTATGCCCAACTTTCAAAGTCTCCACTCACAAATTCCACATCTTCCCTATAAATATATAAAACATAGTTAATTTCTTAACCTAACCATCCATCTCTATTTATCTACATACAAATATCAATATTGCATTTAAGTATAAAGGCAAGCACTTTGTTCATGTAGCGCAAACACAAGCTAGAACCATATATATTCCACATAGACCAAATAATACTCCTATAAATTAAAATAAGGAAGAATCAATCAAACAACAGACATCGATAATAAATACTGTCCAATTTAAACTTGCTTTAATAATAAAATGAAACACTCAATGTAAAGAGAAATTACAACTAATTTTTTTGTTTTACTAATATCTTGAAGAACATTTATAGAGGCAGCATGTTTATAGGTCATTTAGTATCTAATAATAAAATGATTCCTATCCTATATACAAATTATTTTTAATTAATATGTTAAGTTATCTAGCCTTCATGGTGCTCATTATTTTAAAAGGTTAAGTAAATCGTGTTGTTAGTGACTAAAAAAGGGTTACAAAAGCATCAAGCTACACCTTATAATCACATTGTAATGTGAAACATATAAAAGAAGGTTTTTTTTGTTGCTTTTTCATATCTTGTTTCTTAACCTATATTGCATATTGGTGCCTGACATTGAGTTGCTAAAACTTGTCACGAATATTGTACTCCTTTTTAGAAAAAAAGTATAAATTTGCTTCGAAAAGCAATAAGTAAAATCTTTCACCTTGATATGTTGATGAAAGATTTACACTTCTGGAAATAAAATAAGATTAAACAAGAAAGAAAGTTTCCATTTTTACAAAAATAAACAAGAAAGCAATAGATACACTAACTTCTCTAAAGTTGTAAGGTAGAGAGAATTATAATTTAATGTGAAGGAATTCATATAGTTCATTAAAAATATATCATAGTTCAGTAAAGTGCGTGTATACTAGACAAAAACAAAATTATGGTAAGAAGTTCATTTCATACATGCATATAATTATAACTTAAACTCATATAATTTATTGTCTTATATAACAATTTATAGATAAAGCGATCTTACTTATAAAAAATCAACTTGTTGTGAAGTATATTTGTATGTGTAACTTATTGTAATACCCGGTATCTAGTTTATCCGGTACACCGAAATAAATTGGTATTTGAGACTAATGTCATTAAAATCACAGAACAGTGAATAATAATTTTTAGTGGCATCAATTTAATGATGTATGACATTTTTCGGTGGTCACGGGAAATTATACTAGCAGATGTTGAAAAACCAGTACAAGAATGGCAATTTTGTATATAAGTGGACATGGGGCATATATAAGAAGCTAAGTTGGAGAATAAGACAAAACACTTTGTCTTCTTCCCTCTCCCACACTCACGACACCTCCATGGAAGCCCCCTTCAAGCTTTTTCAATCCTTGTAACAAGATTTGGAAGGTGAATCAAGCCATTTCATCAACATAAAAAGGTAAGCCTCCATTCCAATGCTTAGATCTATAGATTAAAGCTTAGGGGGCGGTTGTTTGGAGGGTATAAGAAAAAAGGTATGGGTATGGAAATAAAACTAATGGTTGGTATGAACGTATGATTGGAGAGGTATCATTTTCATTCCTTAGTTTTAAGGAATACTCCATTCCTCCCATAATCCAGAGGAATGAGAGTGATTCCTATATTTTTTGCGCCAGTTTTGCCATTGACTGTCACCAAGTTCACTCTCTACTAATAACAGATTGTTTTTCTTAAGCTTTTCTCTTATCCATTACATGAGACCCATAAACAATCTGCAGCAAACATCTGAAACCATGAATTATCCCTGTAATTTTCTTCGTTTCTTTCTTCTTCTTCAATTTTTTTAGTCCATTAAACTCATGCTTTCACGATTGGTATTTGAGGTTTTTCCTCAACTCCTACAACTCTCTCCATGTATAGGAGGAATGAGATTAATTCCTCCCAACACTAATTTTTTAATTTTTAATTAAATATTTTTAAAATGTAATTAATTAAAATATAAAATATAATTAATTAATAACTTTAATTAAATAAGATAAAAGCTAATTAATTAATTAAAATAATTACAAAATATAATTAATTAATTAAAATAATTAATCAATATAAAATCTAAGTAATTAATTAGAATATAATTAACTAATTAAATTATAATTAAAATCTAATTAGTTAATTGAAATATAATTAATTAAATGATTAATTAAAATCTAATTATAATTAATTAATATATTATAATTAATTAAATATATTATAATTAATTACAACAAATTAAATTAATTAAGATAAAATCTAATTAATTAATTAATTAAAATAATTAATCAACATAAATATAATTAGTTAATTAAAGTCTAATTAGTTAATTAAAATATAATTAATTACATGATTAATTAAAATCTAATTAATTAAAATCTAATTAGCTAAAATTAATTAATTAAAATGTTAATTAAAATATAATTAAGATGTAAATAATTAAAATGTAATTAATTAACTAAAATATAATTAATTAATTAGTTAATTATAATATAATTAATTAAAATATTATTCATTAATTACTTAACAAACCAACCACCATCAATGGTAATGGTAATCATTCATTCATCTTAACCAACCATCATAATTATAATGATTATATCCATTCTTATTCCTTACTATATTCATTCATATTCTCATTCCCATTACCTTCTATGAACCAAATGCCCCCTGATTATATCAAAATAATGTTTAAACAAATTTTATTTGGTTTTAAAAAAGTTGATGCACCGACATATACCCAAATGGAATGTTACAAGGGTTCACTTGTCGGCTTGGGATTTAGTTTCCCAAGGAAACTCAACCTAGTAATTTTCAAGTCTTGTCCGCCTGCATTGGCATCCAAGCCCATGACCAACTCTATCCGAGCGAGAAGGATATAAATCAAAAGAGAAAAGCTAGACCTTTAAAATTTTGAGTACATCTGAGCGACTTTTACGATGCGTCGTAGGAGGAGTATTAGCTGAACTACACGTACGAGGATAGTATGCGAAAATATTAAGACAAATACGAGTCAGTGAGATCAAATTTGGTACGAATTTTGGTAGGGTTTCGGATCATGTAGAGATTGGGTCGACTTAGGTTAAGGACTCGATGGACTAAAGACTTGACTTATGCTTAAATGAATGAACCACGACTAATTTGTTATAGGAAGCATTGAATCAAGCTAGTGTGTGCTATGTGGACTTCGGTAAGATCATACTGCATCATCAGCGGATATAGATTATGGGAAGATCTTAGATGATGTGGCGACAACTAAAAGTTAGAATTATAGTGAGACTCAACATCTGAAAACAGTGGAGATCTTCGAGAATAAAAATACTAGTTTCCTATTTGAATGTAAAACCTATCTTTCTATTATCTTGTAGATTATATCTTATTAGTTAGAGTCTATTTGAATGGGGATGTCATTAAATTAGTCTATTTGATGTAATCTAACAGAGATAGACGTGATCTTAGTATGATCTTAAGTAGTTCAGTTTAAGTAAAATTTTGAATATAGCTTGACTTCCAAGTTACAGTGCTTATATATAGCTCATTCGAGCTTTGCTCTCTTCATTCAGTCAGAGAGAGTATTCCTTGTATTTTCTAAAGAAAAATAATATAAAGTTTGGTTTTACTGTATCTCCCTTGTTTCTTCATTACTTTTATTTTCTTATTGTCTCTATATCATTGTTTCTTCGAGTATGCGAAGTAAACACTTCGAAAGTCATTGAAAGTTGAAGTCTTGATTAAGTGAACCTAAATGATACTGCCATACAAAGAGTGTTCGTGATTAATTTCGGTGAAAATTCGAGTCTCAAGGTAACCTTTATATTAGTAATTATCATGGAATTGGGACACCTTTCTATTTTAACAAGCAAATATTATTCCATTAATGACGATTGCCGCTTTCAACAAAGTCAAACCCTTCTCATGACATGAATTCCAAACCAAGGCTGCACAGAACCAAGGCTGCACTTTCTGCGCATATCATTAGAATTAGAGTGTTGAGCAAGCTGATACTCAAAGAACATTCACGGTAATGCTTGGGCCGCCACAACTAGATATTCTTATTCTCTCCATATCTACATGATTTGGAACAATATCTAGTTAGGCATCATGTCAAGTATAGCTTAAGTCTTGTACCATTTTTAATGAAAGAAGAACTGAAACTACACCAATAAGAACGAAATTGCTGAATACTTGGTTACGATACCACCTTTTGTTTAGAAAATGTGGAAAAGAGAGAACATTTGGTTAAAGGAATAGCATTTATTAAAGAAAAGAACAATTCTTTAATTCGTGATCTTTATGTTTTATATATATTGGCATAATCTGACAAAGGCAATACTATTTCTTATTCTATGTGCATTCACCACGTAAAAGAAACGTCTCTGTTCCTAGTCCTCGTGCGTGTGGCGAGATTCAAAGCCCTAGCTGCAGGTAGTTTGAAGGAGTAGTACTTTGTGCATGTGGAGACTATCACTAAGTTCAATTCCCAGATCACTGAGCTTTTGGTATTTCTCCAGTGCTGTTTATACCAATTCTCTTGATACAATCTCCACTACCGTTTAAAAGGGATCAGTGAATGAACGATCTCCTGTCTATCATTTAATATTAACGATCGGAAATCAATATGAACTCTGCGAAGCTTGCATTTTCACTTACTCATTCTAGTCATTTAAGATTCCAATTTTGGCTTGACTTTTTAAGCTTTAGTGGGCTAAGCTGCCTGACTAGGTCTATTGTGCTAATATCTTAAGGAAGAAGAGATGGGCGAAGTTTCTCTAGTTTCCAACTTACAATAATCATATCGAAAGGTATATATGGTCCATCATTAATTGTTTAAAGGAAAATCATTATAATCAAGTCGAGGTTAGTGGTTTAAGATGGTCAATTATTTATGGGGTTTCTTGCTAGTTTTTATGGCTTTGGAGAAATAAAAATTTATTCAAAAATGACTTCTCTTAGCCGGTCGTTAGCAAAGCTATTTTTCTAGATTATGCAAATCAGGTTGTGAAAGCAGGTATAGTTATTTCTCGAGCTGCGGTCGGTCATGCCACTAGTAGCATTAGGTGTATAGGTTGGTCAAACCAAGTGAGGGATGGATCAGTTTGAACACGGACAGGGCAAAGCGAATATCAAGTAGGAGTGCTTCTGCTAGTAGTCTCTTTCTTGAAAGTTCTAGAGTTTGGCTAAGAGGATTCGTCCATCTTATTAGATTTTGCATATCATTGAATGTCGAGTTATGGGAGGTTTATTCGGGATTGAATTTGGCCTGAGATATGGGTTATTGGAGGATTGAACTAGAAGTCGATTTTTTGGAAGTCATTAATATTCTTTCCTCTTCAGGTGCGAGGATTTCTTATGATACTTCCCTGATACAAGCTATTAATGTGCTATTAACTAAATCCTGGATGGTTCATATACGCCATGTATTACGAGAGGAAAATCGTTGCGCTGACTAGTAGCTTTTAATGCGGAGTCTTATGGGTTCGGCGTTACTTATTTACCGTCTCCTCCTTTGGAATGTCTTGCTATTCTCTTTTGAGGATATGCGTGGGTTTTAAACCCCAAGGGCTACTGTTTAAGCTTTGCTTTTCTCCATTATATTAAAAAAAAATCCAAAAAGTAAAATACATGTGGAGGATCTAAGGGAAAGCAGGAACATGGAGGAACAACATCTAAAACAACTCCAAAATTTAGAGTGAGTTCCTCCAGCTAAGCTGCATTGCAGAATACAATTCTACACGCAATAGCTTTTCCATAGATACCTGGTTTGTAAGGATTTTATCTTTGTAAAGCAATCACAATATCATTTATGTCAGTGATGTTAGGCCTATTGTAGAGATTCAAGTAACTTATTACTGCTAAGAGATGGAAAGTCTTCACTCTTGTCTATGCAAAAACATGTGTTTTGAAGTCATTTACGTCGCAAAAAACCTAATAATAGAAGTGCGTCGTTGAAATAATACCAAAAGTTATAGTCCTAAAGGTAACAGTAGATGAGTAAATCAGAACAACATATCAAAGAAATCTCAATCCTCTCCCCGTAAAAAGATGCAAATACAGTACTATCATGTAACGCCACAGTCCCAACAGGAAGAAAATGCAAACAGGATATGCATTTACTGCAAAGTTTGCTAGTCCCTAGTCAATCCTGCCATTTATCACCTGCCCATTTACTTCTTCCTCACGTTTTTCCAATCTGCAGAGAGAAAGTTTGATGGGTTTGCAAGATTCTGAATTTTGAATCATCACTGTATTCTTCACAGTAGTTCAAACATCCGGCAATAACTACGTAAAGGCTTACTTTCCTACTCTGACCTAGCCGTCTGATTGTATCTGATCCAAGGAAACATGTCATATCACAAGAACTTAACCCTTTATCTGCCTATTCCTCTGAACGTATCTAAGCATACTGTCATTGCATACATGTCATATACTGTTAATGTACTTTCCTGTGTGTAATATTTATGTTCTTGATATAATAAGCAAGTTTTTTTCCACGGTGGAGAAAGGAGAAAGGTCAGAGATTGTATATAAAAGTTGAAGATTTGGTAATCTCGAAAAAGGTGGCTGACTCAAGAGGCGATGAATTGGAGGACAATAGACGTGACTCTCTCTCCCTGTACACATCTCTCTTTGTATCTTCTCCTCTCCAAAAAACACAATGATGTTGGGGCCTGACAATCTGACTCTGACAGAGCCAGCCAGACGGAGACGAAGAAAGAGGGAACAGTTAACTTTTTCTTCAAGTTTTATACGGGTGTTACTGCTCAAAGACTGACAAAAGGTCGAGCAGAAACTGGAGAAATGGTCGTATTTTTTCTGAAGAAAGCTCTTGTGCCCCTTACAGTCACTGTGACACGAAATGTAACCGTGTGGATATGAGAGGGATACTGAGAGAGCGACTGAGAAAGCATGAAATGAAAAGAATTAGACAGTCGAAGAAAATAAGGAAATTCTCAGTCACCTCCTTCACTCAAACCCTATAATAAGTCACCCCTCTCTCTCACACAAACACACATACACATGTCTATAGTGTTAGGATTTGAATGAGTTCGAAGACTTGATGTTCCTTTCTTCTGAGAGAACTAAAGTAAATATATCTTTTTTTTTTCTCCAGAGATGCAAGAATAACATGCATATGTATATATTATATGCATAATACATGTTGGGTAGAAGTTAAATAACAGCTCAAATACCCAGGACGCTATAAGATATGAAACCCTAACCCTAATCTACTTTAATGCATAGGTATACAGGTATCATATGAAGTTTCCTTGCAATTCCCTTTTTTACTAATGTTAGAATCAATATTTTCACGCATAAATACAGAAAATGGACCATGGGAAAAGTCTGAGGCTTTGGGTTCAAATTTTGCGCATAAGTAGATTATGATCATAGTCTTGTGTGCGTGAGAGAGAGAAGGAGGGAGGAAACAGTGTTATGACTTGTATCTACTGTTTTGTCTAAGAAAAACTGTGGTTAAAAACAGTAAGTGGTGGAGCTGGAGAAGTAATGAAACAGGAAAAGGCAAAAAAGTTGAAGAACCCTTACATGGGAGAACATGAGCTACTTTTAGATCCAGTAAAGCTATAATACACTGTCCTACAGTGTTCAGATTCTTTCAATCATATAGAAGAAATAAGAGGAGAAGCTGTGTTTTACATGTTAGGAACTACCTTATATATGTATATGTATGAATGAATGAACAAAAGTTATGGAACACAGTAGCATTGATGTGTAATCTTGTATTTTCTTTATGAGGTTGAAAGAAAACAATACAGGAGCTTCAATTAAAAAGAAGGGATATTTAAGTTATGCGTAACTTCATATATGGATTATTTCTACATATCTTCTCAATCAAAAGAGAGTTAGTCCAAAAGGAAGATTATAAGCTAAAACTTGACCAGCGCAAATTGGAGTTGAATTTGAACATCTTTTTGACCTACAACTTTTCGAGTCTATGGCTAACATTACGTTGTAGACTAGCATAAATGCAAAAATTCAGCGGTCCCCAAGAACAATTCAGAGTAAATAATGAAAAGAATATAGTGTAAAGAAAGAATGACTAAGTCGTAGACTTAGGCCAAGGGAATCCTCTTTATAAACTTAACTAATGTTACTGCATTTATTCTTAAGCATAAACAACAAATGACACAATTGGGAAACTTAAAACATGCTCATGCCATGAGTTGCACTAGTGACACTAAAAAAGTTTCAACAGCCAACACTATGTTATTTTGTGCACCCTTATTTTAACCATGTTAAAACATGGCTAAAGAAATTAAAAGTTTATGGTTTTAGTAAGTATAATTAAGAGCAAAACTAGCCCAATTACCAAATAAATTACTAAGAAACAGTAGAACTTTAAGTATTCTAGCTAAAGAGTCCATGTGAGGCTACCTAGCTAGAATCCTTATAATACCATACCAAGAGAGTTCTTGCAGAGCATGCCTAGAGATTGTGGCTAGAAACCCTATATGGGATTTCTATCCGACTGATCAACAGTTGATTCACATGCTACCGTCTCGACCTCCTTCTTCATTGATATTCCCTGACGGGTTCTCATTCCAAGGAAGTTGATAAGGAATGGACAGACCAGAAACTTGGTAGAAACCACCTTCATTACCTATCCTTTTGTTGAACTGATCAACTAGTGGCCTTTGGCGAGAAGTCGACATTGGTGTCAATGAGCTAGCTCCCAGTGTTGGCAATGCTGTGGAGATTTCAGGACAGGTGTATCGAATCAGATTGGCGTTTGCGGCATCAAGTTCTTTCTGCAACCTCTCGACCTGTCTCTGGAGGAAGGAGATAGCACCTACACATCCATATACTGGATCTCTCACTCTTGCCTCAGCTTCATAGGCAAGAGAGTTGACAGCATCTTCTCGCTGGTGAGGAAGGAGCTCGTTGAGGAGCTTCGTTACATTGCTTGCTCCGAAGATCTTGTGCACATTGGCAAATTTTTGAGGCTCCTCCGGTGGGAAATAAGGAGCAAATATGCAACCTGGCATGCATTTCCTCCTCAAAAATTTGCAGGCAGCACATGGAGAGTTGTAAGAGCTTGATGAAGCCATATTTTCTCTGAAACAAAAGAAAGTAAAGCCCAGAAAGAAATCGAGAACTTTCTGTGAGAGTTCCTTCAATATGTAAGACTTTTTGCCCCTTCAAATCAAGTTGAATAGCAAATTTATTAACTAAAACATTTTTCATATATTCATCTCTCCTAGGCAATAATTGCAGAGGTTCAGAAGAGAACCAGCCCTTCCATTTTCTTTCACAAAAATCATCCTTTCATTATGGTAAATGTATATTATAAACCCCTTATCATTTAGTGTAGCTACTCCATAACTCATAGCTCCTGTACTGTCTCCTAGGGGGATATGATTCGTAACCTCCAAGAGTCATGATATAGTAGATGAAGGCACGCAGTAAACCTTAAACTTCTCTTCCTTTTTTTAATTCGTTTTCCAGCTCCTAAGGACTTACAGTCATACAATTAGAGCAAAAGTCCCTCTGACATATCTTTGAATATCAGTCAAAACCCATTTATGAATCTAGCCATTGATCTATTACTACCAGATAGTTAACTACCCTGCATCTTCCTTCCAATTCTTTTCTTAGCTTCTTGTTCACCTGTTCCTTTTTTATCCCTTGATTTCTTTCTTTTCCATATTATAATTGTTCCATAAACTCTGAAAACAACTTGACTCTTACGCATCACTTTACAGACAAACTATATCTTCTGATGCTTGTCTCACTTTAAATTTTGTTGACAGATTTTGTATTTTTATGAATCAAATAATTCCTCTCTTCCCACACCCACCAGCCCCTCCACTCATGACCCTATCTTTTCCTCTCTGTGTCGATGGATGTTAATGCTTTGAACTTTGGAGGCTTTATGTGTTGCAGAAGCAACAATATAAAGAATCGTAATCTCTTCAGATGACTCCAACATGGATGGTATGAACATTGCAATTAGCCATGATTGTATATTTATATCTTTAATATATATTGTTCATGAACAGACATAGCCCTGGATCAGAGGCTTTTAACCAAAGAGTTGTATGTAGCATCTCTTAGTTAGCTTTTTAGCTTACCCGAAGACAAAAAAGAAAAAAAAGATTAAGAGAATTGTTAGGCATAGTAAAGTGATAAAGAAGCTACATAAGTTTACCTGTTTATGATCTAGGTTCCTCTGATCAGATGAACAAAAAGAGGACAACCTTTTTTACTCTTACAAGAGCTAGCCAAAACGTTTCTTTTTTCCTTTCCAAGGAAATTTTTTTTAGCCTTTGCAAATAAAAGAGACAAGCTTCACAGATTCATTATTTATGGGAGGTGAGTCCTGAAAGAGGAAACCCTAACTGTAGGGAGAAAGAGAGAATGTGGAGGTGTTAGAGAGAGGTAGTATAATGCAGTAGCTAGCAAAAGGTAACAGGGTGAGAGAGGAGAGGAAGGGCAAAGAACACATAGTAAAATTAGTGGATGGAGAAGAAATGGAGCTAGATAGGCAAAAGACAAAGGGTAATAAATGGGAAGTACCCCGTCAAGAACGACTAATGCCACTGCATCAAATAATAATATCAGGTATGTGGGGATGTCTCCCATATTTCTTTATCTCATATGTCTCTTTCTCATGCACTATGTCAATTATGTTGTATCAAAAAATCTATAGGGCATATTAATTGAAGAAACTTCACAAAATAAGCCTTATAAATTCTTCTTAATTAATCAGGAATTCATATCATAAATGCTATCACTCTTAGAGATGGCAATGGACTGGTCCGGTGAATGTTTTCAAAATAATTTTTTTAATTAAAAGTGTAAAACGATGTTTTTCTAATTGGGCTTAAGTTTGGGGTGTTCATAATAGGCCCCTATCCTGTAATGACTAGGCTCTCCCGTAGATATCCAAGTTGATTGGAAAGTTCTTATGAAGCTAAGTATATTGCCCTTGTTAAGGAAAAACTTCAATTCATAATAAGAAATGTAAATAGTAGAGTTTTGTTTTTTAGTTTATTAAAAACTTCGGCAATACGATAATTGTATTTTAACATCTCAAAAATTTCAAAGTTCTTGTAAAAGTTCAAAACACTTCTATTATTACATTAATTTCTCGATTTCAAATTATGGACTTCAAATCTACTCACATGTAGTTTCAAATAGTTACATCAATAAACTTTGAAAAGTTAAAACAAAGTCATGCATCCCATTAAAAAACCTTTATACACATCTATTCTTTATAAAAATGTACTTTCCAAAACATGTTCAAAGATATGTAATAGTTCTAAAAAATATGTACAAGGCAAAATAAAAATGTCTACACAACAGTACTTGACTATTCGTGAGGTGGAGTCCCTGCTATTGAACCCATTGAGCATGCACCTGGAAGGTTTTATTTAAAAACAAAAAATAAAAAGTGAGCTAAACGAGCTCTGTAAGTATTATTGGTTTCCAATAAAAACATTTATACAAATATTAACCTCCATAAAAAAAACAAATTTTTTTATTTTTAAGTAATAATCAATGTTCTTACAAAACATATTCTTTTCTTTTCATAAGATGAATGCATATGTAAATCAAAACATAAAAATTTTTCTGAGATCAAGTTCCATTTTTCTTGTAAAGTATACAACGATGACAATCAATACTTTCATGAACTTCCTTTTTAAAACATAGCTTATCACTAATTTTCTTTGCCATATGGTACCCTTAGGTATAAGGCCACGGAGTTGGTTCAGTATCGTTTACCCATACCTGGTTAACCTCTATATACTGACTGTTATGAAGCTAGTTCTGCATTGTTTACCCATAACAATGCTAACACTATATATAATTTAGTGGTTTCGATGCTAGTTCTGCATCGCTTACCCGTAATAGTGCTAGCACAATATATACTCCACACGTGCAGAGGGAGACTTACAGGACATACTGACAGACACAACACTACCCATGTTAGTGACAGACGCCCCCAATCACCACCATGCACGTTAGGATGTACTCTGATCGATATAATCGTATGTATAAAGACCTAACGGTGTACTATAAGCTAAATCACAATTAATACATGATCGTGCCTCATTTCAATACCAGTTAAAAACATATTTAAAATCTATTTCTATGCCAATTTAAAGCATAGGCAAATCTCTATTCAATGCCAATTTAAAGCATATGTACATCTCATTAGTTTCCAAGTGCATCCAAAACTCAATTCAATGCTAAATCAAAGCATATTTAAACCTCTTAAAGATTAACTTTTAAATTCAAGTAGTAGCGCCAATGAAATTATTCATAAACATGCTTTTCATAGTAAGGTAAAAATCATCTTAACAAATCAATTTAAATACACACTCAGTATTTTTCGTTTATCATTAACCACCCTCACGTGTTCGGTGTTATCCTTTATTAGTCCCGAGTCTAAGGTGATAAGAAAATTTTGTTATCTTACTCAGCTATGAGGGAGACCCCTGAAGGGTTCCTAAAACTTGCCAAGTACATCCATAACTTACCACCTTGTTTTACAAATTTTATGATAAAGGGCTTAGCCAAAATCTTGGAATTTAGTAAGATTAAAATTGCACTTAATAACATATTACACTTAAATATATCAACATATAAGTTGGATCGAATTACTTTAAGTATCCTTAACTATGGCTGATTCTCTTACGCTTGGTTTACTTGGTTTATGTAACTATGTTTCAGCCCGAAAGTGTTTCCAATTTACTCCACAATAATTTAAAACAAGGTTAATCTTGATCTATCGTAAATCCACTAAATTGAATTTATTTTTGGTCCATTTCTATACCAGTTAACTCCAATAATTTTTTGACTATCATTTGACTTTAATACTTGTCTCAAGTATTAGTATATCATTCAAGGTTGGGTTTCCAATTTACCTTTTAATGAAAATGAAATTTACATTCACCCGAAAACACCATTCACATGAAATGAAATTTTATAGACACGTGAAAAGAAAAGTTTGAGGTTTTACAGTTCAGACCTAGACCGACTCGATGCTCAACTCTTTTAAGTAAAATAATATCATTTTGTTTTAAAAAGTTGAGTCTCAATTCGTCTGGGCTTGGATAACTTAAGCTTAGACCTAATTAAAAACACTTGAGTTTAGGCCCAATTCTCACCCCTATTCACTCTTCTTAGATACATTTCTTAACATTTCACATATGGTTTAAATAAATTCATATAATTAACTATACTTTATATTATAATATTACCAAACAAGTACTTATTATTTTCTGAATGTATGAATATTATGAATTTGAAGTAAAAGTAGCATCAAATATAAAGATAAGAGTTTATTTAGATTTTTTTTATAAAATGTTAAAATACAAATTTTACTTTTAATTAATATTTAAAAAATATTTTTAGAACTAAGTCTATGTTTATTAATATGACATCAAATATGTTAAGTTAATGGTCTGATTATAAAAAATGGACAAAAACTTAGCTTCACTAAAATATAGATTGCTACTAATATTATTTTAAAAATATTAAGATGCTATGGAGAATGGTAAATAAAATTTTAAATTTACTTGAATCTTATAATGTAGACATTTGAAATAGAAGACATGAACATAATTATAATTATGATAATGTTCATCATTGATCAAAATTATAATATATATCGTCACTACAACTGATAAGGTTATTAGCGACGAATTCAAACGTCGTTAAATATTAAAAAAATTGTGTGAAATCATAATTTACGACGAAAAAAACGTCTCCCTAATGGTCGTTGAATCTAGGTAGCAAACCAATATCTGCGACGTTTATTTTGAAATCGTCGCAGAAAGTTTTTAGATACACAATATATTCGTCGATAAAACATATAACCAACGAGAGCTAAAAACATCGTACATAGGATTTTGCGACATATATGTTTCGTAGATAAAGGTTTTTACCTACTAAACCATAGTTGTAGGTAAATATTTTTACCGACAATTTTGTTTTTGTAGCATAATAGTTTTAGCTACTAATTGTTTGTTGTAGGTTAATATTTTTAGAGATGTTCTTGTAAACGTAGGTAATAACATTTTGTGACGATTTTGTTTTGATAGCTAATACTTTTTAGTGATAAAAATTTATTTTTAAATTTAAATTTCATTATAATTTTTGAAAACAAATTTAATTTAATTTATTAAAATTTTAAGACAGTTTGAAATATAAATTAGTTACATTTTATAATTAATATTGGTGACATCTTATTTGAATAGTAAATTGAAATATAATAAACTTTAAAAATGGAATGTATTTTATTAGAAAAATAATTAAAGTTTAATTTACATAATTTGAACAAAATTTATAAACAAACTAAGACTACTCATCGTTGCTACTACTGACGTAGTTTGAGCTAAGTAATTATTTGATCATCTTTTTAAGCTTGTTTAATTTTTTACATTACGATCTAACTTCTCTTCTGTACATTTTAACTTAGTCTTCGGTGACTGGTTCTCCTCTTGAAGCGCCGTGATATATGTCGGTCGTGACGAAAATGCACCAATAGGCTTACGGTCATGCCCAAGACCTTTGATATACCCCTATCTTGTACTAAGGATTTGTAAATATCATCAAAATTGGGCTGATCCTCCTATGATAATGATGTTTGCAACAACTCCTGCATCTTGTCCTACAATTTAAAGTACAAAATTGAATTAACTAAAAAATTATTACTTAGTATTACATAAAAAAATAAACTGTAATATTAATTATTTTGTACATATATAATTACTTTGTGCCTCTTCGGACGTCCACCCTTTACCTTCCTTATAGTGGGTTAACTTGTACAGTGTGATCCTATCATACTCTCTTGTCCTTGGAGTTGAGTTTGACTCTATTATATAAATTTAAAAAATTAGAAGATAATAGAATTTATTGTATTAAGAAATAGAATAATAAGTTGAAAACGTTACACTTATAAATTCTTGTCGAACGACAACAAATGATTTGGAGTCGGTGTTATAAGGAGTCTTCATTTTTGCTCTGTTCACTTTAACTTTCTCACACTTTTCCTAATCAAGAGAAGTAGTCATGAAATATATAAACAAAATTAATGGAAGGAAACACGAAAAGAAATAAAACAAACCTGAACCTTCGCAGAGACCTAATAATCACACATGGCACTCCAATTTTCTGGAGTCACCCATTCCGAAACATGTCTCCTTGCCTCTTCATCGAAAGGAAAAGATTGGTACTATTTATGAAGTCTATATCGATGATCCTTCGCCCTTTGTTTCAACAGTGAACTAACACAACTTGAAACCTCAGGCTTGTCGATATCAACGATATTTAGCTTCATCTGTGAAGAACACATATAAGTTAACTTACTGTTTTTGTTAAGTAAAATCGCAATACATATAATCAAATGAGTTGAAATATTACCTGAACTTTGTCCGAAACATTTTGAAGCAAGTTGTCTTCCTTTAACTGCCTGGCATGCTGAAGGCAAGGCAATTCATTCCTTACGATGACACCCAAATCACTGGACAATTTTGCAGATTGAATCTTATCCAGAGGACGACATTGCGCAGGGTCAATGATCACAAACAACTTGTTGTTTATTGCAACATTCATCCGTTGCAACTCAACTCCTTTTGTGATACCTCTACCTTGTTTTCTAATGCCAGTATTAGAACCTAAAAATAAAAAAATCATAATAAAAAAACACACTAAACATGTAATGAGTAATTTCAGCATTAATGTAAATATGTTTGGTTAATAATAACAGACCTGAAGATCCCTCAGCACTAATAGACGATGTTGGTAAAGGTTGTGGATGACTGTCTTCATTCGAGGATGCAATTTGTGGTTGTTGAACGATGAGGTCGGATTGAGTTGGTTGTTGTGGGGGAGGAAGTTCTTCAGTCGTTGCCACCCTCTTTTCCTTGTTTCTACCAAGTGCCATTGTATTGAACAACTAAAACGAAATATGAAGATAACACATAATCTTAGCTCAAACATTAATATTCCACATGAATATAAGGAGATCAGTAGTCAAATACTAAACATTTAGCATAACATTCCGCATAAACATAAGTGAAACACTAAAAATATACATCTAGTCATCGTAAATTAACATAAGTAAAACATCAACAATATAAGGAAATTATGAACATAACATTTCAAACAATATAAACAATTTATTTACATTTAATCATCATGATCAAGATTTTGAAAATCATCATCATTAAGTACATTATCATTATATTCTTCATCACTAATATATTCGAACAAAGTATCATTATTGTCATTTAAGTCATTCTGAGTATAGTCTTTATTTGTTTGTAAGATAAGATGGGCTTCGACTTCATCTACTTTGATTGTGTTTGGATCGACATCTCTCATATGGAATGATGATAAATTTGCATCTTCTACTGGAATGCCTTCGATATTGAACTCCGATCCAATTTCTTAATATACTTCATCTGCATCCTCATCCAATTGACTAATATCCCTTTCACAAAAATCAAAGACATTCCTTTGTTGAAACTTTTGAACAACCTTCTAATTGCTAATTGCTACCCAATACAGTATCGTTGATGTAGAAAACTTGTTTGACTTGACTTGCAAGGACAAAAGGATCATTATCATACCATGTCTTACTAACATTTATGCTAGTAATATGCCCGCTCACTTTCATGTCAGTTAGATCAAACCATTTGCATTTAAGTAGAACAACTTTCTTATCCTCGATGTAGTGCAACTCTATTATTTCACATATGACACAATAGAAGTCAATGAAATCGTCGTCATGACATCCTTCAATGATAACCCCACAATTTTGACTTTTAACTGACTATCTCGATCTTGTATGTGAAATCTCACCCCATTAACAATGCAACCTATGCATTTCTTCCTACAAATATGAGGCCCACATGCCAAACTATATAATGCTGTTGTCTCTTTTTGCGCATTACGGTTATGTAACTATATCATCTGTACGACAAATTGAAAAATATATGAGGATGAAACATATTTCATATTTTCATAATATGTAATCAATATGAAACTTACTCGATTTCTAAACCATGATACAAAATTCTGCCTATGTCTTTCTTCAACATTAATAATCCCTTTGTTATGAATTGTCTCTTTGTGCTCTCTATTTAAAAAAGACAACGACAGTAAGATCTTAGAGTGAATGAAGAAAATTGTAATATGATTGTTTGAATGAAAAGGAATATACGTACTCTATGTATGTATCAACTTTCTTGCAATTGTTCAAAATATACCAATGGGCGATTTCAAATTCGTTTTTAGTGAACTTCACATATTTACCCACACCAAATGACCTAACTTTTCGGGAGAAAATAGACAACCCACCATCGTCATGAAAATCAAAGTTACGTTCTGGTATATTAAATCTTGTCTCCACATCAGTTAAGTACATTGAACAAAAAATCAAGCATTCATTTGTTATATAAGCCTCTACAATAGACCCTTCTGGTCGAGCTCTATTACGTACATAACACTTAAGAGAGCATAAACACCTGAACATAATCAGTTATGAACTTAGGAATTGTTGCAAACAAATAACATAGAAAAAACTTGTTGAATT
Organism: Erythroxylum guanchezii; assembly: GCA_025629825.1. NCBI lineage: Eukaryota > Viridiplantae > Streptophyta > Magnoliopsida > Malpighiales > Erythroxylaceae > Erythroxylum > Erythroxylum guanchezii. The sequence continues at coordinate 24,029,796 of JAOTAX010000007.1, forward strand.
TAATATGAATTACCTTTCAATTAGAAAAATCCATTAAAATTGAACCGGTCCACAAAGTTTTGCTTCATATGATAAATGAATTGCCAAATGAACCACAATGTCAAAAATTGATTGGGGGGGAGGGGGATGATACAAAATTCTGCCTATGTCTTTCTTCAATATTAATAATCCCTTTGTTATGAATTGTCTCTTTGTGCTCTCTATTTAAAAAAGACAACAACAGTAAGATCTCAGAGTGAATGTAGAAAATTATAATATGATTGTTTGAATGAAAAGGAATATTCGTACTCTATGTATGTATCAACTTTCTTGCAATTGTTCAAAATATACCAATAGGCGATTTCAAATTCGTCTTTAGTGAACTTCACATATTTACCCACACCAAATGGCCTAACTTTTTGGGAGAAAATAGACAACCCACCATCGTCATGAAAATCAAAGTTACATTCTGGTATATTAAATCTTGTCTCCACATCAGTTAAGTACATTGAACAAAAAGTCAAGCATTCATTTGTTATATAAGCCTCTGCAATAGACCCTTCTGGTCGAGCTTTATTATGTACATAACGCTTAAGAGAGCATAAAAACCTGAACATAATCAGTTAAGAACTTAGGAATTGTTACAAATAAAAAACATAGAAAAAACTTGTTGAATTTAATATGAATTACCTTTCAATTGGAAACATACATCAAAATTGAACCGGTCCATAAAGTTTTGCTTCATATGGTAAATGAATTGCCAAATGAACCACCACATCAAAAATTGGTTTGGGGGGGAGGGGGGGGGGGGGTAATAATAGTTTAAGCTTACATAAAATCAATGCTATGTCTTTTTCTATTTTATCAAGCTCTTCAACTTTAAGTGTCTTACAACATAATTGCTTAAAAAACTCTCTCAATTGACCTAAAGTAACGGACACATCCTTCGACAAACACCCACGCATTCCAACAGGAAGTAATCGTTGCAAAAGTACATGACAATCATGACTTTTCAACCCTAACATTTTTCCCTCTTTAACATTCACATAACGTCCTATATTTGATGCAAACCCATCAGGAAATTTGACAGATTGGAGGGGAATAACGTATGACCCATCATCTTTTCTTTTCAAATGTAAGTCCTTTCTAATATTCATGTCTTCTAATTCAACTCTAGCCTTAATTGTGTCTTTGGTTTTTCTATCAATTCCCATGACAGTCCCTAAAATAGAGTCACAAATGTTTTTCTCAATATGCATGACATCAAGATTGTGCCTCAATAGTGGTTCCTTCCAATATGGCAAGTTAAAAAATATGATTTTTTTTGTCCAATTCAGTTCGACATCATTTCTCTTTCGATTTCTATTACTTGGGTTTTTGCCAGGTGTGATGTCACCCAAATGTAATAGCTGGTACACAATATTATCATCGGATAACTACATCGAAGCTTCACCCAATTCTACTGTGCCATTAAATAGTTTACTTTTTGGCCATCTATGCCTATGTTTCAAATAACGACGATGACCCGTATAATATATTTTACTTTTTATCCTCATTGAATATGTTTGATGGTTACACACAGGACAAGCCATATACCCTTTAGTGCTCTACCTAGACAAATTCCCATAAGCTGGGAAATCATTTATAGTTCACAAAATAGCAGCTGCATTATAAATTTTTCAGCTACAACAACATCAAAAGTTTGTAATCCAAATTCCCATAGATCGTTTAAGTTATCAATTAATGGTTACATGTATACATCGATTTCTTTACCAAGAGCAGTAGGTCCTGGAATAAGCAAAGAAAACAATATAAAAGGCTCCTGCATACACTTCCATAGAGGTAAATTCTATGGGACTAGAATCACCGGTCACATGCTATATGAAGTACTTATATTATCAAAAGGATTAAATCCATCTGAGGCCAATCCAAGTCGAACATTATGACGATCTTGTGCAAACCATGGAAACTTTTTATCAATTTCTTTCCATGCCATTGAGTCTGATGGATGACGCATAATGTTATAATCAATGTGTTTCTCTTTATGCCACCTCATATCTATGACTGTTTTTGTTGACATAAAAAGTCTTTGTAATCGTGGTTTAATAGGGAAGTATCGAAGGATTTTATTCGGTATCTTTTTCCCTATCCCGTCATCCATCTACTACCTTAATTTACCATAAATAGGACACTCATGAAGATCTTTGCTTTCTTTCCAAAAAAAAACACAATCATACTTACAATCATGAACTGAAATATATCCCAACCCAAGGTCCCTTAATAGTTTCTTTGCATCATAGTAAGATTTTGACAACTTGTGTCCAATAGGTAATGCATCATTCAGTTAGTCAATTAATATGTCAAAGGGCTTGTTACTCCATTTATTATAAACCTTGAAATGCAACAACTTCACAACAAATGATAGTTGTGAGAAATTTGAGCATCCCGGATATAATTGTTCTTGAGCAACTTTCAATAGCTTCTTAAAATTATCTTCTGTAATACTACCAATTATGTTAGGCATTCTTGTTTCATTCATAGTCTCCATATAATTCCGACAATTGTCTAACATTACCATCATCATTCACATCGCAATCATCTACATCATTATTGTTACTGTTATCATAACATGTACCGCCACTTCTACTACAACTTGCTTCCTTACGTTCACCATGATAAGGCCATGGTATAGAATTTATATATACCTCGGATTAGCAAGTGATTATATACCACATCTTGATTTTGGAAGTCGACATTTAAGCAATCGATGCATGGACAACAAATACTACACTCATCACCATTTGATTTTTTACAAATTGTATGAAAATCTTAACTCCTTCTACTTATTCAGTTAACCATTTTCGATGAGACATCTAACTCTTATCCATCCACCTATGCAATAAAAGAAGACAACTCATTTTCTAAGAGGTTCAATTCTTTTAGAAATGAACTGAGATCATAAGTTTTCGGGGCTCATTTTGAGGTCATTCCTAGTTTTACAATCATAGTAAATGGCTAAAGGAAGCATTGAAAGCAATCACAAACTATAGGGAGAATCAGAATAGAGAATATTGCAACTCCTGACAATTTTAGGTACAGAACAATCTCTCTGTACCATGCAAGAGCTTCCTTCAAACCTTGACAAGGAATATGTAAACCATAGCATAAGGAATCTAACAATATACAACAAAAGGCTTTTGTCGAACATGTGGTGGGCAGGGAGAATATACCTAAAGATGCCATACATATTCTTCAGTTTTGGCTTCAATCAAACAGAGGAAGACATAATCTATAAAAAAACCCTATACACAATCACTAGCTAATGTAAAAATTGAACATGAAACACAAAAAAAAGGATGAACACAGTTAGTGGTTTCATATTGGTTAACAAATGACATAAACAATTGGACTCACCTTCAACTATGGGAAGCGGTGGGAGAACTTGAAGAGGTTGAAGAACAAACAGAAGGTGAGAAGGTAGATGAAGAGTACAATATTTGAGATACAAAAGGAGGATAGAATGCAGATGAAGAGAAGAGGGCCGGTTGAGTTTCAGTGAAAATGGGAGGGAGGGAAAAGCTCTTAAGTTTGTTAAAACAAACGCGGGCAAAGCGAAGTCGTCTTAGGGACGACGTCATTCCACATTTTTTTAACTTGTTCAACTTTTTACGACGAGCAAAACTATGGTCGCCAATGGTAGACAATTCGCTACCAGTTATACACAATGTTGCCAAAACCCAAGCATTTTCTTTACATTCTTAGTTTTCTTAATTGATTAATATATATGAGGTATTCCTATTTCAAATAACAACATGAAAAATTTGCCTTCTTCACTTATATATGCAATTATTCTTGATTTGCTTCATTTTTGGGAATTACTAATATTTAATTTTAATTTGGTAGATAAAAAAATAAAATTGGAAAATTTTTAAAAATTAGTATCTTCTTTTTGTTGTTAGTTGAATTAATAAGGAATGCAAACCACATTTCATTTATACCAAATTCATCACTAACATGACAACATATACCTTTTAGCCCTTAATCTACCATTAACCTTATTATTTATATAAAAAGATACATCTAATTTAAATACCTAAGGGTTTTTGCAACGGAGTACATTTAGTTGCAGAAGACCATTTCCGCGACTAACCACCACACTTAGTCGCAAGTGGTAGATAATTTGCTACCAAATTTCCACATCATCGCCAAAACCGAAGCAATCTCTTTACTTTCTTAATATTCTTAACTGATTAATATATATGAGGTATTCTTAAAATGAAAATTTTATCTTCTCACTTATATATGCAATTGTTCTTTATTTTCTTACGTTTTGAGAATGACTAATCTTTAATTTTAATTTGGTAGATAAACAAAATTAAATTGGATTTTTTAAAAAATAGTATCTTATTTTTGTTATTAGTTGAATTAATAGGAAATGCAAATCACATTTCATTATTACCAAATGAATCAATGTTTAGTGAACATGACAACATCATTCTTGTTCCCTTCATCTACCATCAACCTTATTAGTCGAACCATGTATTAGTCGCTACATCTGACATTTGTCGACCAAATACAATAGATTGTAACAAATTAATAAATAGTACTTCCAAACAACTACAATAAACAAGAAACGACATCGTTTACCTAAACAAGAAAAATGATGTCGTTTTGTATTAGGTTTTCAATCACAAGCACAATAAAAGGCTCCTCCATTCTCGTTCAAGCCGTCAACATTTCTCAAAATCCTCCATCTTGCAAACCACTATCTCCTCTCTTCTATTTGGGTTCTATATTGTGGTCATCACTGTTGAAGAACCATCATTAACTGAATCGATATTGTTCTTTTGTTCTATTTTCATTAACGAAGTTATGATAAGTTTAACTTATACCTTTAGGTGTTTATTGTGAGTTCTTAATTATGCATTTGATGTATGGGTTGTGTTTATGGTTATGTTTTGAAGATGATTTACTGTCTGTCTTTGTTATTTGTATATGGGTTGGCTTCTTCCCAACGACCTTTAACGCTTCCCTCATCAAAGTTTCGTAGTTATTTGATGAAAGGTCTTTAAGAGTATTTTACTTTAATTCATTTCCATTAATAGTAATATAGCCCAATATAGATAATACTATATTTCTGTACATTAAGAACATAGTCATATCTATTCTACTTTAAATTATATGGTACAAACTACACAATAGATTTCTAAAATTTTAGTAAGGGTAACTTTCATATCATTAGGCACATTGAAGATTTATAAGTGCTAAACTGGACTACTTTCACTTATCATCGAAATTGAAGTTGAACATATCATCATTTTATTCTAAATCGACATTTGCAGAATTTACCTCTTAATGTTATTAATAAAGGAATGTCAACTAGTTCCGGATGGCACTAATTTATTCTATTGGGAGGAATGTAGCAAAATTGTCCTTATTGAAGAAATAAACAATGCAGAAAAAATCTCTCCTTCATACACTAATGATCGTTTGCCTTCCATGGTCGATCTTCTACTTCAAGGTGTTTAGTATCATCCAAACAACGTCACTTTCCTTATTATATACATGTTGTTTTAAGCTTTCTTGAATCTCGAAGATAACATGTATGCTCCTGGAGGTGGAAGCAATGTCACAACGGTTCGTAAAGGATTAGAGAAATTGGTTGTTTGGAAAATTCGTCAATTTCACAGACTTCGTCTAGTCATTCACGTATACATGTTATTCCAATTTTGGTTCGTTTAACGGTTTACTAATCTAATAATATCTAAGTTCTATACTGATTGTGATTTAGGTAAATCGTTTCATACTGGCAATTCATTTGGAGAACTTGTCTTCCATACTAAATTTGGAAACTCATTCACTATATCCTCTAAAAATTTAGCTATAGCGGAAACGCTATTGCAAGAGGGTATGAAAAACCCTACACTTGAGGGAAGAACTATCACTGTTTCAATTTGGTGCCTTCGAACATGCAAGGACCCTTCTCGAGAATCCAAACATCAGGGACTCATTTACCTTTACCGACTCTCATGTCAATTGGAATCCAAAAAAATAATTATATCATTGCCATTTATCGATCAAATCAATTGGACTTAACTTTAAAGTTGATTTATTGTTGTATCTGTAAGAATATGTCAAACAACCTCTCAACTAGTTATGGGTCAAGCTGCGTACTATTAAGTGTGGACTGTTATTGTTCTTGTTCTATGACTGTAAGAATTGTTAACCTTCTAATTCAAAGTTCGTGCTACTTCATATATCATGTTATTATAGTTATACAATTATTAAAATTTTTATAACTAATTTTTGCGCTGTTAGTAAATATTAATGATTAATTAATATTATTGTTTAACACTTAAAATTATGTTGTGTGTGTTTTTCCAACAATACATTGTAAACATTCAAAACAAATATCCAATAAAACATATCTTAACTATGATAGATTATAAAAATGTTAGTTTAACAATTTCAATAAATGTGAACCCTTTGGTGACGATTTTGGCAAATGGTCACCAAATGTGCTGAAAATTACTGTAGAGCCTTGGGTGACGATTTTCAAAAATCGTCACTGAATGTGGACCATTCAGTGACGATCAAAACAAAATTCGTTATCAAATGTTGATCCTTTGGTGACGCTTCTCAAATATCGTCGCCAAATAGTTATTTTTAGGGATACTGTGAAAAACGTAGCAAAAGCACGTAACTATTTCTACGAACTTTTGGAGGCAATTTTTGATAATAGTCACCAAACGTTTTTTTAGTGACGATTTTACATAATCGTCACCAAATGTGAACCTTTTGGTGATGATTTTGGAAATTGGTCACCAATTGTTTACCAAATTATGGTGACGATTTCTGAAAAGCGTCATCAAAAGTTCATTTAATGACAATTTTTTAAAATTATCACCCAATGTTTCGTCACCAAATGTTGATCTTTTTGTGATGCTTTTATAATTAATCGCTAAATGCTTAGTTTTAATGACGATTTTAAAATTGTCACCATCACAATATCGTCGCTTTTAGCGATAATTTTTGAAACGTCACTAAAAAAAAGTAACTAAATGTTTACTTCTTGTAGTGTGTTCTTGCAATTCCAAAATTAAGTCCATTTATACTAAAGAAAAATTAATTGAAAAGTATCTGTGGGGTTTTTCATCTTTGTCCACGGCAAGATCCCAACTAGGTACACCTCTATATATGTTTGACATGTATAGCAATACTGACATTCAAAATCGGTCCAGCTCTCTTATAGAACTGTACATGAGAATGTGAAATAAGAATAAAACTCATACTAATACATGATATGTAAAATGGCCTAAACTCGATTCTTTACGGATGCTGAGAGAGAGAGAGAGAGAGATAACAATTTACAAATAAAAAATAACCATCGCTTCTCACTATTTGCAGATATTAAGGATGTACTGTTTTACTCTTTTTTTTTCAGTTTTTAATTTTTAATTATGATTTTGTATTTTTCTAAAAAAAGTTTAATGGTTAATTTTATTGTATTTTTATTACTAATAATAATTAAGTATTAAAATAAACTTAAATATAATTTATTTTTATAAATTAATTGAGTAAATAATTTTATTTCAATATCTAATTTTTATATAATACTTATCTAAAATATTAAGAAAATTCGTTATTTTTATTTTAAAATTTAAATATGTAAAATGTATTCATAAAATAATATTATTAATATTTGTTTAATTGCTAAAACCAATATTTTCATTTACACACATGATACTTGGTATTAGGCTGACAGTTTCAGTCTTGAACTTGAAATTAACAGGTCTGCATTAAAACTATCCTGTTTCAGTCTTGAACTTGAAATTAACAAGTTTGCATTAAAACCATCCTCATGAGGTATAAACTAATTTTTATGAGCAATGTCATGGATATGTTTACATGATTGGCATATCTAGAGTTGGTAACTGTCAAGAATCTAACCTTAGAAAAGTGTGAATGTATTCAACCATTTATAACAGTGTGTAAATCTTCCTTCTCAAGCTAGTCTTTGGGGGAAAGTTAGATCTTTCAACATAGTATTAGAGCCTGTTTGTTTTGATAGTTTAAGGCAGTGTCCAATTCTGTCCCTTTATTCAATATATCCAGCAAATATCCAGCCATACTTTAGGTTGAAAGGAGTGTGTTAAGAATCTCACATTGGACAAATGGGAGTATATTCAACCATTTATAATAGTGTGCAAACCTCCCTTCTCAAGCTAATTTTTGGAGGTAAGTTAGGTCTTTCAACGGTAACGAACAGGTTCAAAGTCCAATTTAAATTTGTATAAAATAAAGTCAAAATTGATTGAATTGATTTTTTAATTAATTTAAAAATCAAACTATAATATCAATTCTATATATATATATCTTAGGAAATCCAGTTATAGAATTAGCATCTTCTATGTAATTAACAAATATTACTTGTGCTAGTAAGTTTTTTATGAACTAAAAAAAACCTGGTGACTAGCACATGTGCTAATCAATTTGCATTGCTAGCTTGAGCTAGCAGACCTCCAAGTCTGCCGGTGGAGGAGGATCAATTGGCCTGTGAAATGTTGAGGGTCGAGACATCTTTAAATGTATACCATGTTTCTTTTTTTTAATTAAAAAATGCAGTTTGTAAATAATTATATATATCATGTATAGTATATGACGTAAGGAAAATGCAAGCCTCCTTTCTTAATATTGTGTCAGATTCTCTACAACTACAGCACATCAACAACTTTCTGTTCTTCTTTTTCTTATAGCTGTATACTTGTAGCCCTACGTTTTCCAGGTTCACAAGTAATTACCATCTGCAAGCAGATAAGGTAAATTGGGTAAATGACAATATGATAGTGACAGACTGACGACATGCATGGAGAATGCCAATGTGCTTCTATAGGAATTCTGAGGTTAACTAAGGTCCCCCTGAATAGTGTGATTGCTTGCTGGTATAGGTCATGATGGTTATTACAGAAATGTAGATTCACAATGGTTTTCTCTGTATCAAAAGTAAATTTAATTTGAGTGTTGACGTAGACTGAAACTAAGATAAGTTTATCCTATTCTTACGTCTGCAAATCTGCACAAATAAATAGTCAATAAAAATACTTTGACACTCAAATTAATAAGAGCAAAATGTGTTAATATACTAAATATTTTTAGAGCGAGTAAAATTTTTACTAAATTGTAATAAAGCACACCTCACACACTCAACTTGTTAGGAGCATGGGACGTAGGTTGGATGAAACATCCTATTTTGTCACGAAAAAGTACTGTTGGACATCATTCACATGGCCAGAAGTTTTTCATCGAAGTGACACTGCTCCTGTTTCAAATTGTTCTGTGCTTGGACAAGATAGATGTATATTGGTATTGATGGTTTGGGGACACTAACCTAAAGTTACAGACTGTGTCAGTACAAAGAAGAGCGACAAAGAATCTACATATATGGAGCAGAGACAAAGAATCATAGGGGATGGCGTAGGGTTTCAGGACCAGTAAGTGGAGTGTGTAGTAGGGTGGACGTAGCTGTCCCAACTCCCAACTCTCCCACATTCGTCCAAGTGTTTCCGGGTCCCTGTCCTGTATTGTAATGAGAGAGTTCCTTACTTTCTGTTTCTCTTCCCTACTCTCTAGTCTCTAGTCTCTACCCCCACTCTCTTTTCTCTTCGGTTCTCTGCAGAAAGATAGAACGCCCAATCCCCATGTGTCCATGTGTGTCAGTGTAGGCCTATTATTGAATCAAAAGATTGGGGACCATAACTGCATTAGTCTTCCTCATTTACGAGTTACTAATGCAGAAGTAGAACACCTATTCCAGCCCTACACAGTGTAGTAGTTCATCATGTACTAACATTGTTAAATGTTAACTGCCCTGAAAGGATCATCTCACTGAAGTTCGCAAAATGCTGCATTCACCAAACTTAAATGTTCAAACTCCATTATTCATTGCTCATGATTGACCAAATAAAAATACAAGTACATGATTACATGAAGGCCAATACAAATACAACGATTCCAGGTAATTCGCAGTAAGCACATCTTTATTAGATTATCTGAACTTATTATCGTAATTATATTGTTGTCGGAATTATGAATCCTTATTTAATCGGAGGCAACAAATACTCTAATGACACTTAATTCTACGCAATTCGATTCTATTTTTATTATTAGTAAATTTATTATTTTTAAAGAATTTTATTCAATTTTCGTCCTTTAAATTAGTTTAAAGACTTGTAATAAATTAATTTATCAAATTCTAGTTCAAATATTTAATTTTATGACAGATTTAGTAATATATAAAACTTGTTTCTTTAAATATATGTAATGTAATATTTACTGATTATTATTAATAAAGTTTATTTTTATTTAAATAAAACTAAACTGACATTTCTTTCTTCATTTTGTAAGAGATGCTTATAATAAATACTTCGTTGACTTATTCATAAAAAAGATAAAATTAATTGAAATTTACTTCTGCCATTAACTTTTTAAGATGAGAGGACTCGGCTTCTTCAATCTTCAGGATTGGTTCCAAGTCATTGAATGCAGTGACAGGTACATATGAGTATGCACCCATGTCCGTTTATGTTAATAAGTAGAGTAAACATTTTAACTCATATCTATATATACTCTTTTGTAGACTTGACTCCATGAATGTTAATAAATAAAACTTCAGTTGATTAAATTTTAAATTAAATTTCAGCAATTAAATCTAATATATTTTTTAAAAAATTCGAAACCTATTGGTTTTTAGTTTGATTTGATTTTAATTATAATAGTTTAAAGTTAATTATACCTTAAACAAAAAAACAGATTGGGCCTAGAATACCCATATGGGATAACGATCTAGAAAGCTAATGATTTAAGCTGTGTCTATGATTGACTTGTTCTGGTTTGGGAAGATTAGGCCGACAAAAACCTAGTAACTAACTTTTATTATGTAATAATTTTTTATAATCCTAAATAAAGTTAGTAAGTTAGATTAATTGTTGATTAATTACTATTTTTTAATACTAAATGGCATCAAAACAAATCCAAGAAGCCTTGAGATTTTTTCTTTTTTGGTAAGGACACTCGTAATTAAGCTTCACCAACTCAAATTCAAGAAAGAAAATATGTATAAAATTTTAAATATCATTTACTCTATATTGAATTATACAACAAGAGTGAATAGTGAACCTTTTTCTTTTGTTCACTATTTGTATTACAAATTTAACATATTATACAACTAAAGCAACCATTCATTTCTAGACTAACAATAACCAACTATATCTTACACTACAAGAAAATTAGTTATTAGCAATGGATAATTACCTATGGAAATAGAATTGTTAGAAATTATCGATGGAAAATCATGCTTCGTCAGTATAATTGACGGGAAAATTTTCAATTTGCAACGGAAAAATTTTCATTGGTAAATATGGAGGAAAATCAATCCGGTAAATTTTTTGACGGGATCTAGCGACGATAAGAAATGTCCGTCGGTAAAGAAAGCAGAAATGCTTAAAGGATAAAATGAGTTTTGAGTTTACCAACAGTAGTTCGTTGATAAATTTCATCGATAAATTTTAGTCGTAAACGTCGTCGTTTGCTTTTGGTTCAGCATTAAAAAAAAATGAAAAGGCTATGATGGACGAGAGGAAATGGGGGGAAGGAAGCTGCGTTTGATTTATGTTATACGAAAACAATGTCATTTGGTTCCTCTTATTTCCCCTCGTCCATCATAGACCCATTTTTTTCTCTCTTTTATCGTCGTTGTCCGACCGTGTCTGCTCGTTGGCCCACCGCACGCCATCGTCGTGTCACCGTACATCCTCAACGTGCTACCGTCCTCGACGAGCCAATGTCGTCATCTCTATCACTACTGAAGGCCACCGCGCATCATGCCACCACACCTCATTGCTGCTCGCCCTTACCGTCGTCGTTCCATCTATTTCAAGTATTGCTCATTATCGTCGTCCTCACATCGTTTGGTTCTATAAATGTGGAGTTGTCTTTTTAGAATGAAGTCCATTGTTAAACTTCTTTGTTAGATACCTTTTAATCTTCATTTCTCATGTATGCTCTTTGTTTATGTTTTTGAATATATGTTTATTTGAACTTGAAAGCATTTCTTGAAATTTTAGATAATGTTTATTATCTGTTGAGTTAAGAATAATTATGTAATTAATATTTAAGATTTTTATGTTTAAAAATCTCTTTATGAGTTGTTAAAGAAGTTGAGTAGTTCAATTATTGACGATGGATTGATTCATAAGGTAAGATTATTACGAACTATTCATATCTTTCCCAACTTTTGATTGCTTCAAATCACAATTTTCCTACTGAGGAGTTGAGAGGTTCTTCTCTTCTCACACCCATCTATTTTTCTGCTTCCATGATGAATAGAAAAAGTGAATCTTTGTGTTAAGAGGGGCACTTTTTTGTTACGCTTCTTGATGTCACCATGATGCATTCATTCAACTACTCTATTTCACATATAGAGAAATAAACAAATTAATGTGAGGTTTGGCTATATATTTTTTATGTAGGGAAATGTACGGATTAATATATTTATACTAATCCCTTTATGTCCAATTTTTTTAAAATGGTAAACATAGTATGATATTGTTGTACAATTTAAAAGAAAATATTACGTGATAAAATTATGTTAGCATGGACTATTAGCTCACGAGATATACATTTAGATTTTTTTAAATTTAATTATCAAAACAAACGGGGGAAGAAATTTAATAACAGAAGATTAGTGGACACAGCTTCTTAATTAAAATTACTTAACATATATTAATGAAGCTAAAGAAAAACGAGAGCACACCTTGTTAGTTGTTTAATAGAAATTAGAAAAGGAAGATCCCTAAAGTTAAAAGTTTTGTATATCCTGCTCTAACTGCAAAGTTCCTAAACCTAAGTGGGTTAGATTGCAATTAAGAAGGAGAAGAGGAGCAAAAGTGAAAGAAAATGAAAAAAAATAGCACACTTATATTGATAAGAGGGAGACGAGTGTGGAAAGGGGGGCAAAAATAGGAAGAGGACTTCATAACATTAGAAAAAGAAAAAGCTGGCATTTGGAACAACCTATAGGCAATGCAGGCAATGGCCCTTGATTTTCCTTTTCCCTCTGGTGAACCAACTCTATTTCTCTTTTAGCCTTGCGTAAAAAAGAGCTTGATGGATTTAAACTTCGAAATTCTTAAATTGATGTTCACGATGTCTTTGTTTTATCTTGCATACTTTTGAAGATGAAGCAGATTTTTATGGTAGTTATAATCCTTTTCAAACAATGGTGATTCTCACCAGTTAACTAATATGAAATCTTCTTTTTTGCAGGCCCTATTTTATGTTAAAGAGCGTCGCTTATCCTCCTTCTTTGTAGTCTGTAGTTGTTTGTCCATCCAGGTAAGTCATCCAACTAATATCCACTCTATGTGTTGCTTTAATAATACATTAATTAGATGTGTTTGAGTTTTGTGTGAATGCAAAGGAGGTCTTGATTTTGTGTTATTGTTTAGAATATTCTTAAAATCATTGATGAGTTTTTATTTGATTATTTAATAGTCTAAGTATTTATATTTGGGTTATGTTTGAATCATTGATGAGTAGATGTATTATTACATAAGCATTTATTGTATGTGGAATGAGTTTGAGATCTTATGGATGATTTGAGACATAATAAACCCCTATGATGGTATATAGGCTAGAAACCCATGATGTAGCTCCCATGAGGCTATCGGTGAAAAATTCCACGAGCCTAGGAGTTAAAATGAAAAAAATAGCACACTTATATTGATAAGAGGGAGACGAGTGTGGAAAGGGGGGGCAAAAACAGGAAGAGGACTTCATAACATTAGAAAAAGAAAAAGCTGGCATTTGGAACAACCTATAGGAAATGCAGGCAATGGCCCTTGATTTTCCTTTTCGGTGAACCAACTCTATTTCTCTTTTAGCCTTGCGCAAAAAAGAGCTTGATGGATTTAAACTTCGAAATTCTTAAATTAATGTTCACGATGTCTTTGTTTTATCTTGCATACTTTTGAAGATGAAGCGGATTTTTATGGCAGTTATAATCCTTTTCAAACAATGGTGCATTCTCACTAGCTAACTAATATGAAATCTTCTTTTTCGCAAGCCCTATTTTATGTTAAAGAGCGTCGCTTATCCTTCTTCTTTGTAGTATGTAGTTGTCTGTCCATCTAGGTAAGTCATCCAACTAATATCCACTCTATGTGTTGCTTTAATAATATATTAATTAGATGTGTTTGAGTTTTGTGTGAATGCAAAGGAGGTCTTGATTTTGTGTTGTTGTTTAGAATATTCTTAAAATCATTGATGAGTTTTTATTTGATTATTTAATAGTCTAAGTATTTATATTTGGGTTATGTTTGAATCATTGATGAGTAGATGTATTATTACATAAGCATTTATTGTATGTGGAATGAGTTTGAGATCTTATGGATGATTTGAGACATAATAAACCCGTATGATGGTATATAGGCTAGAAACCCATGATGCAGCTCTCATGAGGCTATCGGTGAAAAATTCCACGAGCCTAGGAGTTACAGCGAGAACTTGCTTTCTTGATTCACAGGTGTAAACAATGCCACGTACCATAGTTTTGAAATCAACTGTAGGTGATTAATTCAAACATAAATACTTCAACTTCAATGTGATTAATGCAAATTTAGTATTAATACAAGAAATTCATACGTTTAATAAACAAGATAGTTCTTTGTATAATAAACCCCTAGGACGATATATAGGTTGGAAACCCGTGATGCAACTCTGTGAGGCTTATTAGTGAAAAATTTCACGAGCCTAGGAGTTACAGCAAAAACCTGCTAAATAATGCCACGTACCATAGTATTGAAATCAATTGTAGGTGATTAATTCAAACATAAACACTTCAACTTCAATGTGATTAATACAAACTTAATATTAACACAAGAAATTCATATGTTTAATAGACAAAACAAGATGGTTTATAGGCTGGAAACTCGTGATGCAGCTCCCGTAAAGCTTATTGGTGAAAAATTTCATTAGCCTAAGAGTCACAGCAAGAACTTACTTTCTTAATTCATAGGTGCAAACAATATCGCGTACCATAGTATTGAAATCAATTATAGGTGATTAATTCAAACATATATACTTCAACTTCAATGTGATTAATGCAAACTTAATATTAACACAAGAAATTCATATGTTTAATAGATAAGACAGTTCTTTGCATAATAAACCCTAGGATGACTTATAGGCTGGAAATTTGTGATGTAGCTCTCGTGAAGCTTACCGGTAAAAAATTCCACAAGCCTGAGAGTCATAACAAGAACTTGCTTTCTTGATTCATAGATGTAAATAATGCCACATACCATAGTATTGAAATCAATTGTAGGTGATTAATTCAAACATAAATTCTTCAACTTCAATGTGATTAATGGAAACTTAATATTAACACAAAAAATTTATATGTTTAATAGACAAGACAGTTCTTAATAGACAAGACAGCTCTTTGCATAATAAACCCCTAAGACGATATATAGGTTGGAAACCTGTGATGCAGCTCTCGTGAGGCTTATTGGTGAAAAATTCCACGAGCCTAGAAGCCACAACAAGAACTTGCTTTCTTAATTCACAGGTGTAAACTGTAACATCCCGGCCCCGCATTAGGGATTAATGTGTTTGTTTCTGTGCACTAAGGGTACAACCGATCAATTGACTGAGGTGGAAATGGCCAATCGGTAGAACCGATCGACTAAACTATGGTATGTGATTGGTGTGGTCGAGCGATCGCACTGCCTAGCGTTTGCGCTGAAGAGCTGCTGTAGTGAGCTAGGAAAAAGATAAA
>JAOTAX010000007.1:24045709-24058133 GCA_025629825.1 Erythroxylum guanchezii
GACCTAGTTAGGACTGATGTATTGTATTGTCCTTGTTATGTAGCAAATTGTACTCAGCTTTTGGAGTGATGTACAGAAAGTAAACAGTGACAGTGTAAATTTCTGATTTTGATGAAATGCAATGAGGAAAATTTTAGTTTTAAAAAGTTCATGATTTTTATATTGAAGTTTATTATTATGATGCCATGTGAAGTATAGTAGTGATCGTTCGTAGCTCACCCTTAACGTAGGATATGTATCGGTACGACGTACGGGCGTCCCGGTGTATATCCTGTGGTAAGGGGGCACTACAGGTTGGGATTGTCAATGGATGGATTCCAACCTTTTGGTCAATTTGGTCAATAATATTCTTTATGGCCAATCATAATTACTCCTTATAATTTGCCTCCATAGATGTGTATGAATGAGGTATATATGTTCTTGACAGTGATTGTGCCAGGGCCTACAAATCCAAAGAATAAAATTGATGTATTCTTACAACAATTGATATGTGAATTGCAGCATCTTTGGAAATATGGTGTTGAGACATATGATGTGTCTCTGAAACAAAATTTTTTGTTGAGAGCAGCTTTGATGTAGACCATTAGTGATTTTCCGGCATATGCTATGTTGTCTAGATAGAGCATAGTAGGAAAATTGGCTTTTCCTTATTGTGACAATGATTCTGATGCATTTTATCTTCCAAACGGGGGCAAAACATGTTGGTTTGACAACTGCAAGAAATTTCTTCCTCCATATCATCCATTTAGATGCAATAAACAAATGTTCATTAAGAATAGGATGGTACAAACACCTCCTCCCCCTCACAAAGCTGGTGAAGAGATATTGTAGGAGATTGATGAATTAATGATGTATTCTTACAATATGTGAATTGCAGCATCTTTGGAAATATGGTGTTGAGACATATGATGTGTCTCTGAAACAAAATTTTTTATTGAGAGCAGCTTTGATGTGGACCACTAGTGATTTTTCGGCATATGCTATGTTGTCTAGATAGAGCACAGCAGGAAAATTGGCTTGTCCTTATTGTGGCAATGATTCTGAAGTATTTTATCTTCCAAACGGGGGCAAAACATGTTGGTTTGACAACTACAAAAAAATTCTTCCTCCATATCATCCATTTAAATGCAATAAACAAATGTTCATTAAGAATAGGATGGTACAAACACCTCCTCCCCCTCACAAAGCTGGTGAAGAGATATTGTAGGAGATTAATGAATTAGGATTATTGAAAGTTATAGAATTTGAAGCTGATGAAGTCAATATAAGCATTAGTAAAAACTTTGGTTGGAGAAAATGAAGCATCTTTTGGGATTTGCCATATTGGAAAACTAATTTGATACATCATAATCTAGATGTGATGCTTATTAAAAAAATATTTTTGACAATTTGTTCAATACCATAATGAACATTGAAGGGAGGACAAAAGACAAAACAAAATCACGAGTTGATTTGAAACTTTTTTGAAGAAGGAATGAGTTTCATAAATATCTTTGCATCGGTAAATATCCAAAAGCATGTTACACTTTGGGCAAAAAACAAAAGGAATGAGTTTCCTGATGGTTATGTTTCAAACTTGACAAGGTGTGTGGACATAAGGAAGTACAAATTATTTGGGATGAAAAGTCGTAATTGTCATGTGTTTATGCAAAGGCTAATTTCAATTGCATTTCAAGAGTTAGTACCAAATAAGGTTTGGGAAGTTATAACATAATTAAGTTTATTTTTTAAAAGCTTAACATCATCTGAAATCAAGTTGGTTGAAATGGAAAAACTAGAAAGGAAAATTCTAGTAATTTTGTGCAAATTAGAAGGGATTTTCCCTAAAAACTTCTTTAATTGTATGGAGCATCTACCTGTGCATTTAGCACATGAAGCTAAACTTGCCAGTCTAGTTCAATATCGGTGGATGTATCCGTTTGAGTGGTAATTCAACAAAAATGATTATAATTGAAGTAATAACATGTTTTAATAACATAATTATAATAACCTTATTCGCTAATGTAGGTATTTGCATCATTTGAAGAAAAATTTCAAAAATAAGGCTAGAGTTGAAGGTTCAATATGTAATGCTTATTTAGTGGAGGAAGCTAGTACATTTTGTTCATATTCTTTTGAGCTGCATGTTCACACAAGAGAAAGAAAAGTTTCTCATAATGATGATGGGGGAGAAACGAGTGATGTTGATGGTAACTTATCCATTTTCATAAATCCTGGAGGAACATATTGACCTTCAATAAGAAGAATGTTAATAGAGGAAGAAATTAAGGCTGCCAAGGGTTACATTTTATTAAACTGTCAAGAGGTTCAACCTTTTGTGCAGTAAGTTGAAATTGATTGTTTGGGTTTTGAAATTTAGTGGTATTCACGATTGAAATACATAATAATATTTTTAGATTATACGGGGAATGGTTACGCGATCTAATGCCTGAGAAAACACATGATGATATTAATAAAGAAGTTGAAAGACATTTTCCTTGATGGTTTGAGAAATATGTAAGTTTTCACTTACAATTATCGAAATGATTGAATTTTAAGATTAAAGTGTTCAAATGACATTATACCGTTTAATATGATAATTTCTTTTGTGTAGGCCTTAGAAAATCTAATAGAGAACAAGTTCATATGTGATCTTGCGAAGTGACCTTTACGAACTATTATATCATATCCGATGTATTTCATTAATGGATACAAATATCATGGTCATAGAATGGAAACAGTATATAGTGGAGTTTGCATATAAGGAGAATTGATGGATTACTATGGTAAAATTATTGAGATATTTGAAATTGAGTACCCTACATTGCCAATAAAACGAAGTGTGATATTTAAGTGCGACTGATTTGATCTAACTTTAAATGTTGGTAAAAAGAGCATAACCGATGCAATATAGTTGAAATCAATAAACGAAGAAGATTTAGACGATTTGAACCTTTCCTGTTGGCAATACAAGTGATCTAGGTGTATTATGTTCCGACGAGATAAGTTAAATTAGTTGGCCGTTTGCAAAGTTAAACCTATAGGTGTTTATAAATCACATAGAAAAGGAGAACAGAGAATTGAAAGTGAAGCGTTTCAGGAAGATGTTTATGAAACAAATGCACTGTTACATATGACAAGAGTGAACCTTTGAACGATATAATGAATATGTTGAAATTTCATCTGCAGAGGATGAGGAAGGCGAGAGATCGAAAGAGGAGCCTGAGTTTGATTATAATTCTTCAGAAAAAAAAGATGATGATGATTTTGATTTACAATTAAGTGCTGATATCGATTAATTTGTGTTTGTAATAGAATATTATATTAAATAAATCAATTATTGAATTTTCAATATATTGTGTGAAATATTGAATTGAAATTGTTATATTTCTGAAATATTCAATAAAATATTAATTTCACATTGAAATATGCCACCAAAGACAAAACACAATATGATGCGACCAAAGTTTAAAGCATGATTTGGAGCCAATTATTATCCAGGTGAAGCATCACATTCTGCAGCTGTAACCGAATCAGATGCTATATCTCTAGCTACTCCTCTTATAGATGAGACATCACCTTCCGTACCTACTGATACACCATCCACCACCACTATACCGACAGAGATATCAGGGATAAACGATGTAGATGAAGGAGGCGGCCTCCAGCCTTGAGCTGATAGAGTTGATCGAAGAACTTACATCACAATTGTCAACAATCTGTAAGTGAAAAAATATAAAATACCATATGTTTATAATTAAGTTATATGTTTAAATTTAAAAATGATATAAAATTAATTGTTTTAATATTAGGTTGATTCTATCTAGACCGTGCTCAAAAAACATGACATCCAAATTCAAGAAGAAGATTGATCTTGAGGGTTATACATGGAAGAATATCTCTCATACGACAAAGAAATTTTATTATTATGAATTTGAGGTACAAAAATATATTTTTTGTATTTTTTTAATTGATTAGATAAATATTGTAGATTATAAATACTTTTTGTATGTTTTTCCTTTTGTTTTATTTTTTTTTTGGATTCTGAATTTGACATTGTCATTTATAAAGTATGGGAGAGACGATCACATACAAGTTATCGAGACTTTATTGGCGTGATATACAAGACTAGTGTACAGTCGCCTTATATTTTTGAACAAATATGAAGTCGTTAGCAGTAGCATTGGACATCACCCGAGATAATGTCCATTTTAGAGCGTAATTCTACCAACAGACGTGGAGAACTAGGGGGATAGAGTCTTCCCATACATACTGAAGAATTTATTACCCACCACGAGCATGCAGAGAGACTTGTAAGTATCTACGCTTTACATTTATATTTTGTTTTTTTTTACTTTGGTGTATTTCAATTCAATTTAATTTAAGCTATGTATTCTATCGACTGTTACTCAGTTGTAACAGTCGATAGAATACATAGCTTAACTTCATAATAAGGTGGATGAGTTAAAAGGGAGGGGCAGCACCTCATTACACTAGTCAGAACATCAACATTCACCAAATAAATAGCATACTTGTAGTCATTTCGTATAAATTAATTACTTATTACGTACAAAATAATTTGTTATTATCAATTAAAATAATTTTTACTTTATATCATCAATCAACATTCTGTTTTAACAAATTAAATGTAGAAACAAACCAAGATGTTATCAACAGATAACTGATAACTGTATAAATTATGCATCAACAATAAGATTATCAAATAAAATTAATGTGGGAAAATTTTAAAAAAAGATTTAGTAAATTTACCGACGTAAAAACAAAGTTCGTTTACCGATGAATAACTAAGACTTGTTGGTAATGTCGTTAACTTACAGATAAAATAACTAATTTCGTTGGTAAAATTACCAACGGACAAGTGTTCGTCAGTAACTTTATCGACTGAAATAATCTTACCGTCGCTAAATTTACTGATAGCGCAAAATAATTGTCGGTATATTCACCGATGATAATACAAAATATCCGTCGGTAAATTAACGACGAAAAATCTGTAGTTCGTCACAATTATTACTTACGGCCGTCTTTCCAATACCTTTATCCGTCGCTAACTTAACTTATCGACGAAATGTGTAAGTTTTCCATCGGTAATGTTTGTCTCTAAACTTCTTTTTTTTGATGTAATGTTATCCCGCTTTTTACTATAGTTTTCTAAGTTCAAGATGTCTCCAACTCTAGACCTTACACGATACACATTATGGAAGTGAGAGTGCCGTTCAGGCCAAAACATACCGTAGTTATAGACAAATGACAGAATAATAGAATTCCACGTCAATTCACATAAACTTCGCCGGATCACGAGATTCTCTAGTTCTTGTCATCTATGCTATCTTTTGCCAATCAGGACGCCATTTTTCGTCATCCTTTTGGTTATTATCCAGGACTTGGTACTAAGAGCATTGTAATAATTCAAAAATATACATTCGGGTGATTGTTTAGTTTACATTTTAACAAATCATTAAGACATTAAATTATCTATTCAAAACTAATTATTGTGTGCATTTAATAATTTATTTAGTATACAGATATCACAAAATTGGAGTGCTCTCTCTCTTAATTAATGATGCCGTTTTTGGCACTTGCGTTCGGTAGTTAGGACGACAAATTCACATGAAATATTTCTTTATCCTTTTATCGACAACGACATTCTTGATTGGTGCCATTGTTTGTAATGACAATCTTAATTACATAGTATGGATCGTCTCATTATTTCAATGGAGCCGCTACTTTGTCATCATCCATCATGTCTCTGTCAAAATAGCAGAATTTGTAAACTTGGAGTAAACTTCAAGAAATGTGTACAACTGGTAGATAGACCTTGCCTATAACTTCAACTTGGTATGAGAGTCCAGAAGTCTGAACTGTACATCTAAATCTTTTGCGTTGATAGAAAAAGAAAATTTCTTGGGACTTGCAAAGCATGGCAGTGGCTCCGGTCAAGTTCTTTCTTCAGAGATTGGAGTCTCTATTGCTTCAGGAGAGTCGAACTTTCACTGGACTTGAAGATCAAATGGAGAGGATAACAAGTAGCCTAAGGGAGATTGGTGAGCTCCTTGGAGAAAGAGGCAGCTTAGAAGGTGGCGATGCACTTTCTAGTTGGATGAAAGAACTTGATGCTATAATACGTGACATGGATGATCAAGTAGATGAATTTATTATTCAGTTGGATCAGGGAAATGGGTCTGATAGTTTGGGGCTGAAAGATGAATTCAGGAATATACTGCAGAAGTCAGAATCTCGCCTGACTGACACTGTCCGTAGACTGTTCGAGCTCCATAACTCAACCTCCACTGAAACAGAGAAGGGGAAGAACGTAGATGATCACGATGTTACGGAAGAAGATCCAGCAGGGACTAGAAAGTCCTCCACTGAAACAGCGGGGAAGAACGTAGATGATTACGATGTTATGGAAGAAGATCCAGCAGGGACTGGAAAGTCATCCACTAAAACAGAGAAGGGGAAGAACGTAGAAGATTACGATGTTATGGAAGAAGATCCATTAGGGACTACAGAGTCAACTGATATTGAAATATTGGCGGGAGATAAGGACGAGAGCAATCAAGAATCTGATGAGGAAAATGGTAAAACACCATCTGCATCCTCTTATGTTGTCTTCAAATCAAAATATGGTAGCTTACCGTACTACCTCCAGTCTTGTTTGATATATTGTGCCATTTTTCCTGAGAATCACTGGATACACAAGGGGAAATTAGTTCGGATGTTGGTAGCCGAAGGTCTGGTACAAGAAAAAGCTGGAGAATTAACGGAGGATGTAGCAGAAGAAAATATAAACGAACTGATCCGCCAAGGAATGCTAGAAGTAATGGATGAACATCCAGGGGATGGAGTTAAATTCAGAGTTACCTCTCCTTACCGCAAGCTCGTAAAAGAACATTTTATAAGCACTCTTGTTAATTCAGATTCTTCATTGCCACATACAACACGACGTGTTCTAACCTCAGACTTGATGAAGATAGCACACAGCTTAAACAGTATCCGGCCTCGGTCTTTATTCTTGCATGGAAAGCAACACCTTCCTGAAGGGAATTGGTTGAACTTTGCAGGAGCAAAATTTTTACGAGTATTAGATCTAGAAGATGCTGGTATCAAGAGCTTACCTGAAGAAGTGGGAGACTTGATTCATCTGACATATCTTGGTTTGAAACATAATGATATACAGGAGCTTCCAGCCAGGGTTGGTAACTTACGTGCATTACAGACTCTGGACGTGAGGATGTGCGGGTATTTAACAGCACTCCCCAGTGAGCTCCTAAACCTTGAGAGATTAAAGCACCTCAAAATGCTCAAGAACCTGGGGGTTAGTGGAATGAAGCTACCAGAGGGAATAGGCAGATTTAAGAACCTGCTGACCCTCACTGGCGTACAGGCAGGCAACGGAATTTCCAGGAAGTTAGGTATTCTGACTCACCTCAGGAGACTGGGAGTGATGGATGTTGATGAAGAAAATGCCAATGAGTTGTATTCCTCTATTATGAATATGCAGGGACTAATTTCTCTGTCTCTAGAACCAAAACAGCCTTCTAACAAGGGAAATCTTGTCCTATTGGAGTCATTCTTGCCTCCACTTCTTCTTGCGAAACTTCGCCTAGAAGGGCAGCTTGAAAAGATACCAAACTGGCTTGGTTCAATAACAAGCCTTACAAAGCTAAGGCTGGGTTTCTCTAATCTATCAGATAGTCCAACGCTGGTGCTTCAAAAGTTACCCAATTTGACAGTTTTAACACTATGGCGTGCTTACGAAGCAAAAACGTATGACAGAGAATTTTGCAAGGCTGGAGGATTTCCAAAACTTGAAGTTCTAATCATTTCTTCTCATTCCCTCGAGGAATGGACAGAGCTTGAAGAAGGAGCACTACCTAGGTTACAATATCTCCACTTCCATAACTGCTCGCATTTAAGGAAGCTACCTGAGGGTTTGCAGTTTATCACCTCTCTGAAGCAGTTGTATTTGCTGCCGTTGCTTGATGAGCATGCAGAACGTTTGAAACCTGATGGTGGAGAGGAAAATTACAAAATCAGTAACATTCCAACCATTCGTTTGCTCCCTATGTCTGCATTAAGTTCAATTTTCAGAAACTCTCCAATGACATCTAAAACATAAATTCATATCTGAAGTTCCCTATGTTTTTTCAGATATAGAATCTTATGTTATTGAGATGCTGATGTTTTTTGACAAGGTGCTAATGTGCCCTATCGTCTTTCTGTCTACTCTTGGCTGCTTGTTATTCAATAAAAGTAATGTTTCAGGCATTAAATATTCTAATATTCCAGCTAAAGGATTGACATTCATGTCTTATCGAATACACAGAACCAGTTATGAATCGATTCACTGTCCATCATAAGAGCAGCACTGAATTGTTCGACAACCTCATTAAAATTTCCACGTAGATTGAGGATCAGATATGAGGATTACAAATCCTGCAGGCTTCTTATAGGTACTACAAAAAGAATACAGATGCATGGATTACTCATATAGAGGCATGGTCACTCAAACGCACACATGAAAACTCTTGAAAGTCCAAAAAAGTAATAATTGCAGAACCATAGATACTCTGCTTTTACCTGTTAATAAAGCTTTTTGTCCAATCTAAGTTGAAGTAATCATCAGGATTACATATCAACATTACATATTTAATGCAACCCAACTAAGTCCCGTTGTTTTTCTTGCTCCAACATTCGTCATATCATGTCTCATCTTCTCCACATCACTCCACCTCCCATCACAGGCATAAATGTTAGAAATCATTACTCTGTATGCGCCCTTTTCTGGTTCATCATAGAGTAACTGTTGGCTTACAGCTTCTGCCAATTCAGAATTCCCATGAGCATGACAGCATGATAGCAATGCTCCCCAAATGCCAGGATCCACAGGTTGCATCAAGGACGAGATCAAATTGTATGCCTCCTCTAATTTCCCCGCCAACCCAAGAAGCTTTATAAGGTGAACATAATGCTTGGTCTTAGGTTGGATGCCAAATTCATCTATCATCCTCCTGAAAATTTCCTTGCCATCTTCAACAAGGCCTGCATGGCAGCAAGCGCAAAGAAGAGAAGAAAATGAAGACTCATCAGGACTCAATCCCTTTTCCAGCATGTCCTCAAACATTTTGAAAGCCTCAGAAGCTAATCCATGCAAGCCAAGACCAGAAATTACAGAATTATAAGAAATAACATTCCTGATTCGCATATTCTCAAAAGCACGGATCCCCAACGCCACAGAACCACATTTAAAATACATATCTACTAGGGCAGAAGAGACCATTATGCTTGCTTGAGCTCCATGTCTAAGAAGATAACCATGAATCTCTCTACCGGGCCTTACATTTGCTGAGTTAGAAACAGCCACCAATACACTAGCAATTAATACGGGATCTGCCCTCTCACCTTTCCAGTTGAGATTCATATATAAAAGCAATGCCTTTTGATGCTCTCCAGAACGAGAATAACCAGTTATCAAAGCAGACCATGTGACTAAATCAAGATAGTGTAAATTCCTAAACACCCTATCTGCCATAGACATGCAATTAAACCTTGAATACATGCTAACAAGTGCACTGCCTACATGTGTATTGCAATCAAAACCACTCTTCATACACGATCCATGAATTTCTTGGCCAAGTTCCAGGAAGTTGGAATCTCGTAACCCTGAGATTAACCCAACAAAAGTACAGCTATCAGGCTGTTGATTCCCTTTAGATCGCATTTGATTAAACAACTGCAAACCTTTATCCCAAAATCCCCAATAACTAAAGCCAGAAATCATAGAGTTCCATAGAACTAAATCAGGCTCAAAAATCCTTGCAAATATCTTGCTTGCTTCGCCAACAAGGCTCATTTTTGAATAAGCTGTCACCAATGCGCTACAAGTGACAGAATCCAGTCCCAAACCAGAAACTATGGCCCCTCCATGGACAATTCTCAATCCGTCAAGATCAGAGCTCTCATAGCACGCTCGTATTAAACACGCAAAAGTGAAACTATCAGGTTTTATATCAGTTCCAAGCATATTTCTGTAAAGTGACAATGCATCAACAAACTTTCCCGCTTGGGCATGAGCCCGGATAATGGAATTCCACAGGAAAATGCTTCTTTGAGGAGTTTTATCGAACAGATTGCGAGCAGAGCACAGGTCATTGTTCAGAGCATAAAATCTCAAAATTTTAGTTGGATAAAATGGGTCATTAAACAAGTGAGCTCTAATGATTAAAGCATGCAGTTGCCTGGTCCTTAGTAGTGATTGATAGGACTTGGATAGCTCTTGCACAAGTAGCTGAACTTGAAAGAACATTTACGATTACGAACCCCCGCAAGGTTCACTGTGTTACCAGACTGGCAGCATTACAATTCCGTCTAGAAGCAGTCATGGGATAAACATTGCTGTGTTGTATAAATGTAGGTTATTCCACTGTCATACACAACTGGATCCTGAGACTGTGGATCCCCAAGCTGTACCACATCAAATTGATATGTAAATTTAAAAGATAAAACAAAACTAGTGATACCCAACTGAAGGTTTCGTCGGAGATCTCTTCCTCGGCCTCAAGAGCGGAGACATCGCCGCGATAGTCAATCAAGACGTGGTCTTTGATATCCAGTAAAAACACCGCCCAAGCGGCGCCTGACATCGAATGATTCCTTTTTGGTAGGCAACCTACAATTTAGCAAAAAAGTTGAGACCACAGCTTCTGAAACAAACGAATGAGATGAATGAATGACTCTCCCCTATGTCTCTTTCATGAGTTCAGATCCCCTGTCCGGCTTGTTCAATGTCCAAGACGTCAATTTTACACATTAGAAAGAGCTCAACGTGTCAGAGGATCTCAGTACTCTCTCATTCTTTGGTACATATATTTATTGATAAAAGACTCTCTTGTCCCTGTAATTTTCAAGGTCGGGCCATGACCCGATTCTCTTTTGGATCACTAGTCTTTTTACATTTTTCTCCGATTTGGCCCATCTACGACATTTTGGTAATAAAACAAATACAACTTAAATTAAGTTCCGAAAATTTAAAAATAATTTATTCAAAGCTCCAAAAAAAATCTAATAAACAGATAATCCTCCTTTTTCTTTTAGACTAATAATTTGTTAATTAATAAAATACTTAAAATAAATTAAATTGAAAAATTAAAAATAAAACTGAAATATTAAAAATTCAATATTTTATAATTAAATCGATATCAAACTGTATTTAAGTATTTTACTATCTAATCGTTACATAAAACTACAAACTAACTTTTATTTAAGAATCGAGACAAAGGTTAGAAAATCTTTATATTTTTACTTTGCAATAAATACTATTTATTGAAAGTATCAAACAACATTTTAGAGGAAATATTAAGTATTTATTTGACACCAGTAACAATATATTTTAGGTGATTATGTTAATAGTAATCCATATGTCAATTATCTTAGACATAAATAATTATTTTCCACTTGGCAGGCCACCTGGCTCAAAAACAATGCTCTACGAATAAAAAAGTTATAAGGTGGCATTCCATGCTAAACTCTTAATATGTATAATCAAACATTCCATATACTATAATAACAATAGCAACAATTTTAATATATAAGATTTCTCACTCTATGAGGGTCGAAAGAGGGACATCAATTATACGCAACTTTCTTTTTACATTTACAAAAAGATTATTTAGTAACTCAAATATGTGACCTTTTGGTCACAAATGAGTAACCTTACCAGTTACTCCAAAATTCACTATTTATAAACATTTCATATTATTTATAATAATATAACTTAAAAATGATGTTATTCATCTACTTTAAATATGAAATTTGATTAATGATAATATAATATAATAAAATCCTAAATTTATATTCGCAACCCATCAATATAGTAAAAACTATTAGGTACTTAATTTGGTGATAAATTTTAAGTATGCTCTCATTTCTTGACTTGTATGGTTAAATGTGTACAGTTTTTATTTCTCATGTGATTGGCCCGTCAGACCAACATAATTTACATATAATAATGAAGCATTGTTATAGGATTCGTACTGTACCGGCCGGTATGTTTCGTTCCGGCCGGAAACCGATACTGGTAAGAGTATAGGTGCTAACGGTAAAAAAAATTGGTCGATATTGGCCAATTTCGTTTGTACCGGTCGGTATTCAAAATACCGGTCAAATATTGGCCGATACTGAAAATTTTAAAAAATTGGGAGATTTTTTTGCAAAATTTTTAAAAATTTCCCTCGGCCGGTATTCAAAATACCGGTTAAATACTGGCCGATACTGAAAATTTTAAAAAATTTCCCTCCCTCCCTCCTACCTCTCTTTCCCCTCCTTTTTTTTCAAAGTTTTTAAAATAGTAATAAATATTTTATTACTAATAATAATTATAAATTAAATAAAACTTAAAAATAAATTATTTTTATTTTTATTACTA
>JAOTAX010000007.1:24058233-24072908 GCA_025629825.1 Erythroxylum guanchezii
AATTTTATAAATTTAAAAAATATTTTTGTATTATTGTAATATTTTAAATACTTTGTATTATTCTTAATTTTATAATTTTATAATGATAATTGTCTTTATTTATATTAATTGTAGTTATTATTTATACGTAAAATATTTAAAAATTATTGTTATTTCATATTAATTGTCATCATTATTTATTATTAAGATTTTTAAAAGCATGCTTGATGTAAATAATAAACTAGTAAAGTATACAGTACAATTGTATAATATACCAATATGGACTATTTTGTAATTTTTAAAAATTTTAAGGACTATTTCATAAATTTAAAAAATTTCTTAAAATAGTATCCGGTACCGGTATAATATCGTTCATGACTCAATCCAGTACAATATTCATGACATTAGAATGAGGCGATTACTTACATAATTTACCTACCAATGCACGTTTTTCAGTTATTACTTACTGGGCTTTGTAGAACAAGGAGCATGCCATTAAATTCAACCATAAAAGTTGCGTGTGCTCCTATGGACGACGTCTTCTCCAGCTGTTGTGTAGATCGCAGCATTAGATAATCGGTGGCGGAGGGGTAAGAATAAGATATGACTTAGGTTAATTTCTCAAGGGTGGGGTGGCGTTGATGCCATCCGTCTCGATCTTAGGCTACCAATTCCATGGTTTCTGTCTCCAACATTTTCGAGAAATTACCTTTCAGGTACGAGACAGAAAATTGGGAGCAAGATGAGTCTGACTGATTCAGTTCCTGAAAATGGAGTTATTACCTGCAGGAGTTGGCTGAAAATCACCCAAGGGAATACATATTGCCAGGAACACTCCAGCCAATTTCACCAGCAAACTATTTATCATCACCCTCAATAAACCAGAGTTATCCTCAAGGCTCAACTCGACTGTGCAATATAAGAGTGACTACAGTCTTCTCCTTGAACAATACATATATTCGAGCTAGTTGGCCACTTGGCCTCCACTTCAATGTAGCTTTACACTTCTAGAATTGACACTACACTTCAATGTAGTTTAACAAATTTTTTCAAATTCAATCAATCACGATGATTAGAAAATTAAATTGATTTTGCTAATTTAACTACAAAAATTTTGAACTGATTAATTTTTGTAAATTAATCAATATTTACAAATCATAGTAAACCTGTAAATTTTCATTTAACATTATTTTTAATAAAATTTTAATTTTTTTAGGCAAAGATAATCCTTTCTTTAATCTTATTTAAAAATTTTCAATTTTATTCAAAAATTTCAATTTGCTTTATATAACGTCCATTTCAATCTCTTTTATATTTGTGATACATACATCGATGTTAGGTCTTTTAATAGTCTCTTATTTTATCTGAAAATTGTGAAGAACGGGAGTAGTCGACTAGACAGAAAAGATTGAAACTTTTTAAAGTGTAGTTGTTGGACCCCGTTTCTGGAGCCCATCATCCGGAATCATAAACCTTGAACTTTATTACCCTGTATGGTCATTTGCCATCATTTCACAAGGGTGGTATGCTCACACCAGTCAATCATCAAAATTACAACTTGACTTCTTCAAAAAAATTGTAGCTCTAAGTCTCTAGTTTGTTTTAAAGCAAAAATCATCTTAATCGGAGCTCTATAGATCATGGTATGCTTAAAAAGCTAAGAGTGTTCATACCCTAATCACGCTCTCCCAACCGACCCCTCACTTTCTCTCTATCAAACTATCTCAAATCAACTTCAAAAGATACAAATTTTTATGGAGAGATAGATACACGTGTTAGAAATCTATTAGTTTAAGAGAGGTCGGATGAGGAAGTTATACCCGAAAGAATCGAACATGTTTATACCCTCAATCATATTGAACCTATCTTGGCACAATTGCCATAACTTTTAATAGAGATGTTGGATTGCGTTAATTAGTGGACGATTTGAAAGAAGACTTCTATATTTACAACTTAGGTGAAAACCACAAAGTGAGATTCTGCTTCTAAAATGGTCAAAAATGCGATTTACTGTAGTTGTCCCGTGAATGTCCGTTAAACGGACATACATGTCCACCTAACGAACATAGACAGGCTTGGGGGACAATTTTCACCCGAGAAGGTCCGTTTAATGGACATTGGCGAGGCTGGGAGTCCTTTTTCACACATTGGCGAGGCTGAGAGTCCTTTTTTCACTCGAGAAGGTCCGTTAAACGGACCTAAAGTCCTTCTAAAGGACATAGGGGTTCCCGCAAACCCCTCTAAAGCCTCTCCAATGCTTCCTACAACCAATCTAACATCATATTCACTCATAATCTTCCCAAATTCAACTCTTCTAGTGCCAAATCACTTCATATCAATTCAAACACCAAATTTATCTCATAAAACTCTCAATTTTTAACCCATTTGGTTCATCAAAACCACAATTTCCTATCATTTACCATAGTTGTCCTATACACAAATCATCTGCAGCATCACAACTTGTAATGATCATATCTTTTCACTCAGTTATCCAAAAATTACAAACTTTATATCGTTGGAAAGCTAGAAGAATCATCTACAACTTCCAAGAGACAGTTTTTACCAGTTCTACCTAGATTATTCCAGATTCTCCTTGAATTTAGAATACAATTCCTACCCTTATGAAAATTTGAAAATAGCAATGTAAAGATTTGAAAAGCCATAAACAACTATAATGTATATGTATTTCATTCACATCAAAATAAGAGTTTTACAACGCTTTAGTGGGCATTTCGAGCCACTTTACAACATAATCCCAAAATACAAACTTTACAAAAACAATAATCTCTCAAAATGCAACTAAAGCTTTGTTTTACAAAATCTAGCTTCAAAAGAACAAAATGTGCAAATTGGAGTGATGCCTTGACGCTCGACTCGATCACTCAATATCTTGCTCATCGCCTGTGGATGGGAAGGAGTGGGGGTGAGCTTAACGCTCGTAGGTAACAGTTTTATAACCAATAATAAGCAAAAATCATTGAAACCCTTCATGATCATAGCAATTTCTCACAAAAATCTATAAAAACATATATGTCTCAAATTGTCAAACCCATTCACAATTCACATAAGTCAAATATTCATCAAACTTGTCAACACATATAAACACATAAGCACATCATAATAGTTTGGGTGGATCTATAACGGAACGTACTACACATTTCCCATACGAGTTCTATGTAGCCGTGAACAGAATGTACTATCGCAATCCCACAAAATGGTCTTGCGTAGCTGTGAACTTATGGGAGTCCGTGAGGGAGTCCATGCCACTAGCGGACAGGCGAGAGAGGCCTTTTTAATCAAGTGCACTTGATAGACAGAACAGACCACCACAAACCCACATAACATGTAATTCATGAACTTGAAACATTTTGCCCATATGGCACATTTTTGGAAACTTGATTTAATGAGCATGACATATGTCATATGCATTTCTATCATCATTTCACAATTCATCAACCAAAATCCCATACCAATCATATAACCATTTCTCAAATCATCTAAAAGCCATAAATACAACAATTATGGAACAATTTGAAATCATTCTCATATCACTCAAAATTCATTCACAAAATTCATATACAAAAACATATGGCACATTCTCAAACCATCTTAAAGAACAATAAATGCACATTTTTAAGGTAGTTGGAATTCATTTAATTTCATTTATTTGAAAGAAACTTTAATAGCTTATTTACTCAATTATAAAAATGTCACCCACCTTAATTTCCTTGTTTGAAAACTTGTTCAAGGATGTCTCTCTTCTTACTCCTCTTGCCTCCCTTTAATAATGACAAAAATTCCCAATTCAATAGAATTCAAATTGGAAAACCCAAAGAACCAAAAGCATGAAATTGATCCTAGAATACTTATACCTATACATTTCCTAAGCTCTTTGAACCAAAAACCTTTCAAAACTCCAAAAGATTAAAATCAACTTACCTTGAATCTTCACCCAACAATGATTTTCTTGGCTCTAATGGAAGCTTTAACCTTCCTCTTCCTTTTTCCCTTCTTGATCACTCTCAAAATCCCTCTTGAAGGTTAAGAAAAATCAAAACCTAACATAACTCTTCTTTTTCTCTAAACTCACAAAACTCTCTCCCTTCTTTCTTCAATTTCGTTTTCTCTCTCTTCCAAATGCAAGACAAGTCTTCTTTCTCCCCTTTATACTCTTAATGATTGCACAATGTCCATTTTGCCCGTCTTTTAATGCTTTAAGGTTTTTAAGCTTAAGTGATCTTCCCATTATACCCTTTATGCAAACCTACCACCTTAAACTTTAATTCAATTCCCCTATGTCACATAATCTCATTCACAATAACAAGCTAATTAATTCCAACATACATTAATCTAGCAAGACCCTAAAATTAATCTAATCATGCTTATTTATCAAGAAAAAAAGTTTTGGGGGCCAACAGTGGTATTGTTAGGTCTCTGATTAATACCTTTGTTAAGGCCAGCCATATAGGGTGTGTTTTAACCTTTGTTTTACTTTGAATGTATTGGGTGTCTTAGTTGAATCTTTTTGTCACCCATTTTCTTCCTCAATCTTACATGAGTCTTACCTTCTCTAAAGAATAACTTGGTCATCTTCATATAATCTATAAAGATTTTACACCGCTAAACAATATGTGATAGGAGATGTACTCCACCCGGATAGAGCAAACACATCAATAAAAGAAGTTTAGATAAAAAAAAAGGGACACATAAGATTTAACGTAGAAAACCCCTTAACGAAAATGGGAAAAAACCACAAGCAAGAATAGAAAACTTTTCACTATAGAAAACAAATATTACAAGAAGAAGATCTCACAATCCACACCAAAAATTAATACACAAGGTTATGGGAAAGAGATTTTGGGATATGTAAAACCTTAAACATATGCCTCCTTATATAGCCTTAATGAAGGCTTCTATGTTCTCTCTTTACCAATAAGGGATTTAAGCCATCAATCTCCCACTTGGAGATTTGATTGAGAACCAATCAATCTCCATATCGTTATTTCTATCTTGTCATTTCTCTACTGTCTACGTCTCTGCCAAGCCATACAAGGATCTACACCATATGAATTTATCAGTATTGATTGGCTTTGTTAGTGCATCTGTTAGGTTCTGTTTTGTGTGAATTTTCTGCATGTCCACGCTTCCATCTTCCACCACTTCACAAGTAAAATGATATTGAACTCCTATGTGTTTAGTTATGGAATGAAAAGCTGGATTCTTTGCAAAATGCAAGGCACTCTAACTATCAGAATACAAAGGGATTTTCTCTTGTAGGTGCCTAAGCTCTTCCAAAAACCTTTTTATCCAGATCGATCCCTTGCAAGCTTGTGTAGCTGCCATATACTCAGCTTTTGTTGTAGATAATGCTACAAATGTTTGTAGTTTAGACACCCAGTTCACAACTCCTCCTGCAATAGTAAACACATAGCCTATAATGGATTTTCTTTTATCAAAATTGCCTGCAAAATTAGAATCAACATATCCTTTGACAATAAATTCAGATCCTTCATAACATAGAGCAACATTTGAGGTCCCTTTAATATATCTTAAGATCCTCTTTATAGCGCACCAGTGTTCTCGACCAGGATTCGCCTTTTAACGACTAACTACTCTTACTGTATGTGCAATGTCTGGTCTTGTGCAAATCATAGCAAACATTAAACTTCTTACAGCTGATGTATACGGTACTCGAGACATGTCCTTTCTCTCTGCTTCACTGCTAGGGTTTTTACTTGAGGATAACTTAAAATTAACAGGAAGAGGGGTAGAGATTGACTTACAATCTTACATATTGAAGTGTCACAAGATTTTCTATAAATAATTCTTCTGAGAAAGCTAAATCTTCATGTTATTTCTGTCTCGGTAAATTTGCATCTCTAGAATCTTGTTTCCTAGTCCTAAATTCTTCATTTCAAACTCCCCAACTAACTGAGCCCTTATGTAGCACCCCACTCTTGTAAGACACATACCTGACATCTTGAGTGATGTTCGAGTACGTATCCCGCAAGGCCAGCATGCTAACACACTCAGTCAGTAAAACCTAATTACACTTTTTTTCTTTTCTTTTTAAAACAATGCACATTTTTGCGGATAATTAATAATTAAATCAGTCCTGTTTATCATTAACTTTTTCAATCACATTTAAAATAATTGCACTCAAGATCAATTTCATTTACAAACCTTTCCATTTTGGAAAGTTATTACAAAGTAGAATTGATCAATACACATGATACAAAAATTTCAGAATACATTCTTTCATACAAAAATTATTGAAAATAATTATGCTGACGCGAACTGATCCCGACCTCTATCTCTTACTCGAATGTAGTGACTAGACTCCAATTTGATTAACTGGAGGTCTATCAAATTGGAGGTCTTCTCTAAGCCTGAAAAATATTGCAAATTTTAGGTGAGTTTTGCGAACTCAATGAATGACTATCCTCGATGACTCACTCAATTACATAACAAATATTACATTCAGCAATCATTCAAACGATTTAAATCATACAAATCATACGCATATGCAGTGTGCATGAGACTCACTTTCGGTTATTAATTTGTTGTGACCGAGTGCCTATAACTGTCTCGTATCCATTGTAGATATCGGGCTTATTAATAATTGTCTCGTATCTGTTGGAGATTCCGGGCTCATTTTACATAGTGAGCCTTTGGCTCTTAATCACTTTCTGAGCTCTAGGCTCTTTTTCACATTCTAAGCTTTAAGCTCTTTTCGGTGGCTACTCCGGTCACAATTGCCTTTATCTTTCATGCATTCATATAATGAAATGCATCAATCACATATGATCAATTATTCACTTTCACATATCATTGGACCTTAGTCTGGCATTCAACATTAAAGTTGAGAATCACTTTTTCTTTCATATGCAAGCGTTTAACAATCAAATCATGTATCACTTATTTCATCAAATTCACATACAAGTAGCACTTTGATTGTCCGGAATCACATCTCCGGATTAGCATTTGTCTCCAATTCTGGAAACGTATGAATGCAGACGTTTATCCTGCACATCCAAATTATGCAATATACACATTGCATACACACATTAATAACTTTGCACAATTATAAGTATTCGTTTGTGCACAAATATGGAATATGTACAATGCATGTTCAATGACAATCTCGGGTATCTTTCCATTATTCTCGTCACATTATCAATCATATTTCAAAACTCACCTAAGTATAATTTGTACTTAAGTCTACGCCTCAATAAAACTATTAGAATCAAAATTCATAATTTAGTTACTCTTCATTTCATTTCTAGCATTATTAGCTCTCATAGTATCGAAATCTCATTCACTTTTATTTAATACCCATTACTCATTTCCTTTGAATCACAACTAAAATCATGTGAACCTCTTCATTTCCATTATACACATGTCTTTGGTACTTTAATAGCAACAATTCATTCACTAATGTTATTTTAACATTATACGATCATACAATATCCAAACTCTCATTCTTTTTTACAACATCTCCCAAAATTCTAGACCTTCGGGTCTATTTTTCATGAACATTATGATTAGGAAAAATGAAGTAATTTGGTAACAATTTCCTCTAGGAAATTGTTCCTCATTGTCTTCAGTTTCTAATGACACCAAGATCATTCAATTTGGTTCAGTACTCCAAAAGTTATACTCTAAATAATTCAGACTATTCGTAAACCAAAACAGTAGTCTATACTCAAATTTAATTCAAAAATATGGAATTCTATGGATGGAATTAAAACTTGATTTCTTCATACAATTTATAGCCCTATGTCTCTAGTTTACTCCAAATTAAAAATCATTTCATTTGGATAACTACGGAAGAAGATATGCCCAAAATATGGAAACATGTTTAATGTAGAGAAAAGTTCGTTGCGGCGAACTCCTCCAGAGAGGAATTCTCGCAAAATTCTCACAAGTTTGTCGCAACGAAACCTAGAGTTGGCCACAGCGAACGTTACCCAAAAGGAATCCTAGCCAAATCCTTCAAGTTCATTATTTCAAGTTGATAACCACTTCATGTATACCTTAAGTTTTACCCAACATCATCTATACACAATTCAAAATTCCATGCTTGATCATAAATACTCAAAATAGAACACAAACATATACATTCATCCTCTAATTTTCTACACTCATTTCTCAACCCATTATGAAGATCATTTAACCTCTAACACATCTCTAATACAATATATGAATGATTGCTCATCAAGCATCATCAAGCAGGTCCAAAAGCAAGAAAATTACATCAACTTCTCATCATAAATGCTTCATTTAACATTGCCCATAGTGATTAAAGCCCTACTTACTTAATTTAACTCCAAAATCTCCAAGAATATAAAAAATACCTAGCTTCACCAATAACCCACCATCATTATCTTCCAAATGTGGTAGGGATGGGTTTTTGGTGAGAATGAAAAAGAGGAAGAGCAAGGTAAAAGAGAAGCAAGAAAGAAATGAGAGAGCTAGGTTTAGTGTTGGTAGAAGTTGGCAACAAAGTGACATGAAGAAGAAGAGAACCAAAGAAGAGGAAGAAGGACGAGATGGTGACGAAAATGAAGAAGAAGAAAGCCGTGAAAAATGAAGAAAAAGAGAGTAAAATGTAAGACCATTTAATGGTCTTTCAGTTACATGAAAGAATAGTGACTTTATACTTGGACACTTGTCCAATTTCCATAAATTTCAACTAGCTCTATTATTATTTAATCAGTCCAATCAACTACAATTGTCTCCCAATTTTCAATAACACTTATTATACATCTATAATTCATTTATCAAATTATCTATTGCGAATTATCAATAAATTCTATAACCATTTATCAATTACCTTGCCACTTGGCATTTTTCCTAATAAAAAAATATCCAAAATTTCCCTAATCACAATTCTCAATAAAATCACATATCAAAAATCATATTCACGTTCAAGCAATCAATTATACCTGGAAATTGTCAATGAATGTATGTACAGTCATTTTAATATGTGCAAAAATTCAAATTCACAAGTGTGTGTGCTAACATTATGCATGAGCATGAAAATGCATTTTCCAAATCTCTCATTGCTATTTTCTCAATTACAAAATTCTAGGGTTCTACCCCCTTAGTATGAGAACGAGGTGTTACACTTCAAATCTTGAATATGATATTTTTATTAGGGCTTGTAACTGATATGTCGTCAATATACAACCATAATACAATGAAATCATTATTACCAAACCTCTTGAAATATGCACAAAGGTCTGCACTAAATTTATTGAATCCACGACTCATTATGAAAAAATCAAATCTTTTGGACCAACATCTTAGAGCTTGTTTTAAACCATATAAAGATTAGTTCAACCTACAAACCAAGTTCTCTTTCCCTGATTCTTCAAAACCTTCTAGTTGATGCATGTAAATTTCTTCTTCAAGATCTCTATGAAGAAACACAATCTTTACATCTAACTTCTCTAAATATAGATCAAGTATAGCACACATAGCTAGGACAATCTGAATTGTATTGAGATGAACTACAGGTGAAGAAATTGCAATAAAGTCGATACCTTCTTTTTGAGCATATCCCTTTACCACCAACCTTGCACGATACCGCTCCACCTGATCATCATTGTTACGTTTGATCTTGTACACCCATTTTTTGCCAATGGATTTTCTCCCTTATGGTAGTGGCATAAGCTTCAATATCTTATTCTTATGAAGAGCTTCTATTTTTTCCTGCATTGCTACCATCCAAAGTAATGCATATGAGATATTTGTTACTTCTTGGAATGTTGATGGTTCTCCATCTTCTGTTAGAAGACAGTATGCAACATTGCCCTCTATAATATAATCAGATTGCCAGGTTGGGATTCTCCTTTCACGAGTTAACTGTCGAACTTCTGTATTTTCAGATTCAATTAGTTCTTGCTCCTCGTTATCTGATATAACTTCAGTAGAATCTTTCTGTTCAGTCCTGCTTTCTTCCTGAATCATTACAACTTCAGAATTTTCTTCAAACGTGCTATTTTGATTTTTCTCTTGCTATTTATCTTCTGTAAATATGACATATCTACTAATGATGAGCTTGTGGGAAGTGGGATCCCACAGTTGATACCCCTTGACTCCATCAGTATACCCCATAAATCTACATTTTTGGATTTTGGATCTAGTTTTGTGATATCTTGGGTATTATACATCACAAAAACAGGACTTCCAAATGTGTGTAACTGAGAATAGTCTGCTGGTTTACCGGTCCACATCTCCATCGATGTCTTTAGATCAATCGATCTTACTGGTGATAGATTAATCACATAGCAGGCGATCTTCACTACTTCTACCCAGAAAGACTTTGCCATGCTTGCAGTTCTCAACATGACTCTAGTTCTTTCAATCAGAGTTTAGTTCATTCGCTTTGCCACCCTATTTTTTTGAGGAGTGTGAGTCATCGTGAATTGACGTTTGATGCCTTCTCGATTACAAAAATCAATGAACTCATCACCAGCATATTCTCCACCATTATTAGTCCTGAGGCATTTGATTTTCTTTCCCGTCTCTAACTCAATTTGTGCTTTAAATGTTATGAAAGTGGGAAATACATCTCCCTTTCTCTTGATAGGATACACCCAACATCTTCTGGAGTATTCATCAATAAAGGTCAAAAAGTACCTTGCTCTACCACAAGACATAATCGATGCTTGCCATACATCAGAGTGAATCAATTCTAGAATATCTTTACTTTTAGAATTCAATGCATTAAATTTCAGTATATGCTGCTTACTTGTAATGTAGTGGTCACAAAAGGGAAATGATACCTTCGTGAGACCAGGGAGTAGTTTCTGCTCAG
This sequence comes from Erythroxylum guanchezii, assembly GCA_025629825.1. NCBI lineage: Eukaryota > Viridiplantae > Streptophyta > Magnoliopsida > Malpighiales > Erythroxylaceae > Erythroxylum > Erythroxylum guanchezii. The sequence continues at coordinate 24,069,038 of JAOTAX010000007.1, forward strand.
TAAGAATCTTCAATCCTTGTTCTGACATGTGGCCAAGTTTACGGTGCCACAATTTTATTGCATTTTCTGTAGAACTAACAGATGCAACCGATCCATTTGCTTCCATTTACGTCTCTCCTATAAGCTTGTATAAGTTTGCAGCTATCCTTTCCGCCTTCATGATTACAAACGCTCCTTTGTTCACCTTCATGACTCCATTTTGAGAACTTTGTCCCGTCAAACTTTGTAATATCAAATTTGGTCGACATTGCTTCTATCACAAGAATTGACTCCTACTCTCTCATGTTAAAAAAAGGAAACCGACTCGAGTTACCTCCATTTAGTATGTAATAAGATTGTAATACACTAGGAAAGTTCCCAAGAAAGTCTGGAGGGATAACAAATGGTTCCACTTAAAACCCAGTCTCCTTAGACAGAGCTTTTCCTAGAGATGCACTCAATCACATCAAATACCAGTGAAAAATGCCCCAAAAATGACAACAAGAACTTGAGAATAGAACTTCCCTTAACCCGCAAAAACGCTAAAGAAAAACTCGTTTTTTGATGTGGAAGATCAGACTATGCTGCAACCATAGAGCATATTTGAGCAACCTTTGGGGGTTGATACCACTGATAGGAGATGGACTCCACTCGGATAGAGCAAACACACCAATAAAAGAAATTGAGATTAAAAAAAAGGACATACAAGATTTAACATGGAAAACCCCTTCATGAATATGCGAAAAAACGACAGGCAAGAATAGAAAACCTTCCATTATATAACACAAATATTACAAGAGGATGATCTCACAATCTACACCAAGAATTAATACACAAGGTTATGGGAATGAGATTTTGGGATATGTAAAAACTTAAACATATGCCTTCTTATATAGCCTTAATGCAGGCTTTTATGTTCTCCCTTTACCAATATGGAATTTAAGCCAACAATTTGCAAGTAACAAATGGCAAAAGACTCGAGGATGCTCTCATTTTGTTTGAGAAATAAAATCAATAAACAAACTCTACGTAAAATGCTAAATTTAGATTTTTGTTTTGCTGTCTCATATGCCAAACACTTTTAGACTGAAAGTGCTCCAGTTTTTTTTTAGTCCAATTAAAGACAACTTCTAAAATTCAAGTTCCATTCTTTTTCTAGTTATTCTCTTGCCTGTTATTTTTTGCTATTCATATCCATATGAAAACATAATCATTTAGGGAATCTTAATGCACATACACAGGAACACATATTTTTTTTTTGAAAAGTTGGAACCAATGTTATGAATATAGTATCGATATCAGTATCAAATTTAGTTTTGGGTACAATATTGATACCAATCAATGTTGCGCACCATTTCAGTAAATTTTGAAAATTACAAAATAATAGTTAAAATTTTTTAAAATTACAAAATAATTTTTTAATATATTATGCTATATAAATTTAAAATTTAATCATCCGTGTCTCCAAAAATCATAATAACATAAATTTAAAATAGCAATTATCTCTTTATTTCTATTAACATTACTTTTCAATTATTTCATATATAAGCAATAACTATAATTAATACAAGGAAAAGATCGTTTAAGCATCTTACATATATAAACAAAAGAATAATCCAAAGTACTTAAAATGTTACAATTTCATCATATAAAAAATAATTACATCAAAACATCAAATAGAAAGAATAATAAAGTCCTATGACTTCGTAAGTATTACAATAAGAGTTCATGCTAAGAAACACAACCAAGTAGAAGTAAAACCTGAAATAAAAATATTTATAGTTTTATAAAAATATTTATAGTTTTATATTTTATATTGCATATATAGAATTTAACATATGCATCAAATACAAGTGAAAATAAAATAATAAAAGAAACGAAAATCCTGAAACTTCATTCAATCAAATATCTGTTAAAATTGCATTAATTTCAATTCTTATTTAATATAAAATCTTCATCATTGGTAGGAGCCTCATCATCATCACCACCATCATTCAAATTTATTACTTTATATGACATGTCAATACCTTTCCATCCAGGATTATCTTTCATGTCATCCTCATTTATCAAACTTGGTTCTTTAAAAATCCAATTTGCTAAAAGATCGATATGGTCAAAACAAATTAGATCTATAAAGTTATTTATTCTATTAAGAGTCCTATTGAATAAATAAAATTAAATTATTAAGAAATTGTATTCAACTTGATGATGATAATAACATACCTTTCTCAAAATTTTAAATTATATCGAATAAAGACCAAGTCATTTAATTTTTGTTTTCTAATCTATTCCTTTTCTTGGAATTGGTAAATGATCTAATTCCTTTCACACCTTGTTGCACTCACATGACTCAAAATTTAAAGTGTAAACCTTTGTAATTCTAGAATACCACTTCAAATTTCATCTCATTAAGCAATTGTAAGGTAATAAAAATGACCTTATAAACAAATAAAGTGATGATTAATTTCTTCCAAGTACAAAAGTGAAAAAAAATGTATATGTGGATTAAGTTTGTCCCCTTGACAAATAGCAATGGACATCCTAAAATCACCAAAAGTATCCATAGAAACCTACATTTATGAGCGTAGGAAATCTTACAATAACTCATAGGCAATAATTGTTGTAAGAGTTAATAACATTCCCCTATTAACTTTAGCTTTTTGTGTAAAACTTAGTACAAAATAGACACTTAGATAAAAATACCCTAACTTCAAGTAATAGAGAGTAAAGTTATCTTTTTCATCTCTCATGATGACTACAAAATAAGTTGTGTATAAAGAAGACCATTTTTTCTTATTGGCCTTGATTGCTTCATTCGCCCTCGTTATGACATCATAAAAAAACAAATTATTGCCTTCTCGTCATTATCATCTAGACAAAATACTTCCACTAGAGGTTCATAAACTCATATTACAAATTGGCATTGGGACTAAAATTTAGATTTTCAAATATAATTCTATAAGCCTCCACTTCAGCATTAGACCTAGCATATTGAGATACAACTCACTTATCAGTTATAAATGTTTGTCTCAACTCCTTATTAATTAAACAAAATACTAAAGTGATAAGAAATTAGACACAAATCTTATAATAACAGGATAACATTAATTTCTACCATTGGTAAAATCTTTTCTCATTAAATTCAAGACCTATGCACCATTATAGATTAAATTGGTCACTTTTCTTACATTCTACATATTTTCATCAATGATAGGAAAATATTTAGCATCTCTTATATTTTCCAACATCAAATCAATGAAATTTGCAATACAAATAGTCCAACAAAAAAGTTATACCTGTTTTGTAATCTTTTTTTTGCTACTTTGTAAGCAGAATCATTTCAGTAATGAACTAAGTAATATTTTCTGGCCCAACTTCATTTACAACTTTAACAAATATATGAAATAGAATATTATTAATTCTAACAAGGCTAGATGCATCAATAAAGTTCAAAAACAATATCCCTTTAGCATAATAAATTGAAAAATTGATAATAGGTATGTTTCTTTAATTTATCCTACCATTGCATATGATTAAACACCTATAAGTTGCCCAAATGATTATACTTTATCCAAATAATTTTTTATTTAACAAATAAAGCTGCTCATAAGTTTATCTCTGTAGTCATCAATTCAAGGAGCTCTAAATCCGAGATCATAAGAGACAGTAGCATCAATCATGGGCTAGTAATAATCAAACTAGATAACATTGAATGATATACATGAATCACATCACCATCTAGTCATTGTCATGTCCACATTAAATTCCACTTCTTTAGATTGTAAGGCACTACGAATTAAAGGTTGAGCTCTAGGTGTAACATCCCACCCCGACAGGAAGGGTAAAATAGTAATTTAGCACAGGATGAGAGTGATTGGGATTCATTGGAAAA
>JAOTAX010000007.1:24073008-24115367 GCA_025629825.1 Erythroxylum guanchezii
GTCTACTGTAGGCAAGTGAAGGATAGAGGTCGGGATCAGTTTGCGTCTGCATTAGTGTCCAATAGAATTGTATTCCAAAATGATAATTTGTCTTTATAATGGGCCAATGTGGTTCTGTTATTTGTACATTAAATGGTTATTGTAAATTATTGTTGACTATTTGTAATAAATGAAACTAATTGTATTAACTGAAAATGTTTATTTATGCACGTGGGTGCAAATTGTCTACTGTTTTCCGCGCACACGAGTGTAATGAAAAAGTAAATGGCTCTGATGGAATGAATCTTTTAAAGCAAAAAGTTTTTACTGAGTTCTACTGATTGATGTAGTACGCCACCCTCACGGGGCATGGACTCGGATATCACCAATGATGTCGGGTTCGGGTCACGCGGGAGTGGGGTGTTACACTAGGAGTAGTTCGTAGTGCAAAAATATTAGACACATGTCTTCTTCTCTTCCTCACATCAAGTGCAACATTCCCTTCTTAGTGGATAGGAATACCACCTTCAACATTCTCACTATCATCCTAATGGAAAAAGAATTTATACTACCAATTTCATAGTTCAGTCTTTACCTTTGATCTTTTCATGTTGATTTTTCATTTGTCATTTCATGTCATGACTTATTTTTTTACAAGGCTTCGCATCAGATTTAATCCTTTCCAAATGCTTCTAAGGTAGCAATGAGCCTGGCCGAGTCAGGCTCGTCTAGGCCTAATAGTTTCTACTAGAGCCTGGACAAGTAGTCAAACCTGAGCTCAATCGAGTCTGGGTAGTCCAAAACTCGATTTGACCCTGCCCTGCTTTTTCTTGATTTTTAAATTAAAAAATAAAAAACGTCATTTTTCTTATGATTATTGAGACTCAAACTGGGTCGGGCCTGAACAACTTGAGTTCAAGTTGGCCCAAAGTTCGGTTAAATTAGACTTGATCCATTAACTTTAGACCGAGTCCAGACCATATTGTCATGCTTAAATGCTTAGTTAATCTGGCGATTTCCCCACCTTTCAAATGTATGTTGCAATACAAATAAATGATATGATTTTTTATTTCACGAACTAATCTAGCATGAGCCCAAGCTAGACATTGAATCTTCCTAACTTGAAGCAATTGAATTATTAGGAGTACTTGAATCTCGCTTCATTTATCTATAAAAAAAATATATGTCAAAATTAAATTAATAACTTCATATTCAAAAGGTAAAGTTTTTATATATAACATCCTTACATAACAAGTTCAATAGTACTAAACTATATATCATCATTACATCTCTCTTTTGGTAATACACGTTACAAAAATCACTATTATACAAAATAAAAAAAGGAAATCATTGCTTAAGCATTTATAGTTTCATTGTAGTATGCACTTATAAATCAAGGTATATCTAAAAAGTCATTTTAATGTAATAATAAAGAAATCTAATTACCTTATGTTAACGTAAATATAATCAATAAGAAATTAAATTACCTAAAGTATCTCTTTCCAATTTCCATAAACTATTTTATATTATATATTTAACTATCCACCAGATACGATAATGAATGTGCATTTTTAAGTTTGCTACCAAATTAGTAATATTCCTTTCTGATGTTTAATTTTGTATATTTGTAATGTTATTTTCTAATGACAATAATATAAGAATGCAAAAAAATAATTCAATAAACTCAAAATTTATCTTATTTTTATGATTATTGGAATAAAAATCAAATAAATAAGATTTCATCACTTCATGTCCATGTCTTCATGAAGTGATTCCTAAAAATACTCATTAATAATATACATAAATTCAACATATTGTGTTTATAAAACCACCTTTGATCCTTACAAAATCATGTTAATAAGATATATAACAAGTCAGTGACATAAATGTTAGCTTAAGGTTTATGATTAACGATTTTGATGATAACTGTATAATATTAAATTCAAATTAGATTTATCTCCTTTTATAATTAACGGTCTAATTATCAAAAGGAAATAAAATCATGAGAAATATGTTTTCTTTCTTGCAGGAACCTTCATTATGAACTTACTTTATTAGAAATGGTTTATCCGAAAGAATCCTACTTATATTAGCCCCGTGATTATTGGACGATTTTTGGAAAAGATGACGTCGAAGTTATTCAGATTTAAATCCATCTAGTTGACTAAAGATGCAAGTGAAGCAACAACTAGTTGAAGAAATTGACTATTTAAGGAAGAGCAACTACACTTGTAAATGAACATACTCAGACTTTCGAAACATTTGAGTAGCATCTATATTCATGAGAGTCATATCATTTTTATTATGCCTTAGAAAGTGAAATCACTCTATAATAAGAGAAATTGTTATTTTTCTATGAGCTTTTAGAAGTTTATTATACACTTCGAGTGTGAAAGGTTGAAGAACTTTGAAAATTATGTACTCGTAAGCCTAGAAAGGATCGTCAAATTTAATACTTGGATTTTTATACTGAAACACTCAAGTTGGATACTTAAAGACTGGACGTAGTCTTGGGTTGTAAACCGAACCAATATAAATTGACTGCATCCTTCTCTCTCTCTCTCATTATCTTTTATATTTTGGCATTATATTGTGTGTGTTTATTTCAGCAAGAGGCTCTTTCATTTTTATAATTGGTCCCTTATGTTTTCAACTTACTGGTGGTTCCTTTCAGTTTTAACAAGTGCCTTCTACTTTTAAATTGTTTTAATAGGATTCATAATTCAGTAGGCTCCTTTCAATTAAGCAAGGTCTTATTCCACAAAAGGCTCCCATCACCTAGTATACTCCTGTCATTTAAAAGACTTTATCTTCTGATAGGCTCCTACTATTTTTATTGTTAACTAGGATCTGCTCATTATACAAATTGAAAGAACTTGAAAAATTTTTATAAGTCACACATAATTCACCCCCCTCTTCCGTGTTTTTACTTTATCAATAAATAATTTACAAGAGCAAGTTAAACTTTAATTGTTAAAGAGTTACTTAAAATTAAAAGATAATGTTTGAATAATAATAACATTGGTTTGTACTTTGTAAACAACAACACACCATCACAAAAACTCACAAATTCACAATTAACCCACCACCAACCAATAATCAACTAACGTAAACTCATAATTTACAAACCAATTAACCAACATAAATCACATAAAGCCAAAAGCCAAAAGGTCCCAAACAATACCACAATACTTGAGTCAACTGGCGATGGGAGAAAATGATTAAGCAGCATCGTGCAGTGGAGGAGCTACAAGTGGAGGAGTAGGTAGGTAGTCTAAAGGGGCATACTTGAGAACCAAAGAGCAACATAGACAATGGACTAAAGCAGATTAGAGAATTGTCGTGTCTAATTTCTGTTGAATTTTGCTTGTATTCATACCTCGATTTTGGTTAGTTTTTAATCCAAATTTGTGGTGAATTGAGTAAGAATGGCGTGAATATTGCATGGATGTTAATTGGATTGTATTGTGAATGTTGCACTGAAAACCAGATGAATTTTGCATAAAAATGGGTGTGACAAGTTAATTGCATGTCATAAATTAAGGTCACACTCGTGACCATGTAAGTCAAGGGTGTGCAGATGGGGGTGAAAAATATGATCACACCTGTGGCCACTTCATACAATCTCGTGACCCATTTTTCTTTGATTTATCAACTTGTTACGTGTCACGTGCAGGAGGGATAACACGAAAACCCAAACCTAGATGAGGCTACAAATAGAAAGGATAGGAGGGTGGCAATGACATCTTTCATTCCATTCTTCATTCTTCACTCAACAGACACCCGAGGCAAATGGAGAGAAAGAAGTCAGAGAAGAGAGAAAGGAATTAGAGACTAGTCAACTGAGGGGAAGAAAAGAGAAACATAGCACTGAGGGGAAGGCAATACAAGCATCTGGGTGAGAACAAGCTGAAGCAGAAGGCGAGAGCTAATGATGGAATCTTGAGAGGGGCCAGAGACCACTGCCTTCACACTCACCCAATCCTTGTTTGCTTATTATGTTCATCTGATGCTCTGTTTCTTGTTGTTACTGAACTTGTTACTTTCATAGCTTAGCCGACTGTTGTTTTTTATCTTTTCATACTTCATTCGGTTATTTACTTGGTTTACTGCTTAAATACTTCTCTTATACTGATAAAGATGGGATTGAAGTATTTAAATATGATGAATCTTGTTATTTCCGTGATAGGTTGACCTTTTTTTCTTGAGGATTAATGTAGTTATTTTAGTTAAAGATATTGGGCAGCCATGGGTCCATACATCTCATACATGGCAATGCAGCGGAAGCATTGGAATCAAAATTCCAACACCACGACATCCTTAGAAAATCCAGAATCCGTGTGCATGTATAAACAGAATGTAAGAACATGAAATTACAACATACGTCCCTAGAAAATGATCCTCCTTTCTTGAATCTTCTACGTGTTTAGGTTGTAGCAAACAACCAAACACCTTCAACAGCCAATGAAGAACATGCAAAGAAGAAGAAATATCAGTGTGTAAGGGTGGTTAGAGCGCCAAACAATATGAATTCAAGTAGATGCTCAATTGAGAGTTAGATCATAAATAAGTTACATGCAATTAAACTCATGCATCAATTACATAAAATTGCGTAAACAAACCTCAAGTTCACTCTCTCAACTTCCAAAACTCTTCTAGACCCTTGGTCTCTCATTTGAGTGTGTTTTTTAGCTAAATTTTGTGTGTACATAATTGAAGAACTCACTTATGTACCACCTGTCATAAAGTGGATCACGACTTGCTTAAAATAACAATCATGCACACTTTGTTTTTCATCCAATCTTTTATGCGTGTGACCCTTAAGTTTTCGGTTATTTTAGGCACCGGAATTAACTCGTAATCTGAGCATATCATGAATGGTTTCATGCCACTTGAATTAACTCTTAATCTAAGCAAATCTTAAAAGGTTTCATGATGCCAATTTATCATAACGTAAGTGAATTAACACACGAACTCTTCGATAGTTAATTATCTAAGTTATGAACCTTTCCATAGACAATTATCGTGTAATTTGTCCCTTCACCATGCTATACCCCACTTGATTCGGAGTATGGGCTATGTGTCAACTCCCACTAGAATACTACCTCACATCTAGTCTAAGTGATGTTAGTTCTTATCTTGGGGATCTCATTACTCTATGTGTCATTGAAGACTCTCTTCATGACACATAACTGTTCTGGCCAGAGACTCCTAAGTAATGACCCCGATAAGAGGTTGTGGGTATCATCTCCTTCTATTAAGAGTGGTGAATCCTTTATTGGTTACCCAATTACCTTTGAATACCAATAGTTGTACCCAATCACCACCCTATGAGCAACCTCATCTTAAGGCAACAAGTAATGGTATCAAAGCACAAGATTAGTGTCCAAGATATCCTTGACTACCTCAAGTCTAAGGATATTTGCATCATTGCTATGATGAGGTTAATCACTAACATTTGATATATCATCCATATGATAATCTCATAGCGGGTCATCCAATGTACTTACTACTCTTAGTAAGCATCCATATGTTAACTCTAAACATCTCATGCTTACAATTTATCAGATCCACTACTTAATCAAATCAAGGAGTATAACTTGTGCTAATTTATCCGAATTAACAATGTCCTATCTCATTAATCTTGTGACTAGGGATAATTTATATATTATCATAATTGCACATTATAGGAATCTCATTATCATGATTTCCATCAAGTCATGTTTTGTATCAAAGACTTCATTATTTCGATTTAAGAACGACATCAATTCATAAATAAATGAACATCAAATTAATGAAAATTGCCTTTCACTTTATTAATCAAAATAAAATTTATTCAAAAGTGTTAAAGGTGATTGCCTTTAGAGCACTACTCTAACAATCTTCCACTTGCACTAAAGCCAATCACCTTTGTATCTAATACCATAGGCGAGTACACTAGAATTAAATTTCATTTGAGGAAGTGGCTTAATCAAAGGAACAATGATGTTTTGATATGTGGGCACTCTCTCTATCTTCACATCACCTTTATCAATGGTCTCCCTGATGAGGTGATATCTCCTGAGTATGTGCTTGGACCTCTGATCAGACCTTGGTTCTTTGGCTTGAGCAATAGCCCCATTGTTGTCACAATACAACAATATCGAGTTTACAATGCTCGAAACTACTCCAAGTTCCATAACAAACTTCTTGATCCAAATAAATTCTTTTATCACTTCCGCAACTGCAGTGTACTCTAACTTAGTCTTTGAATCTGCAATCCTCTTTTGTTTGGAACTCTTCCAACTGACTGCTCCACCATTCAATGTGAAAAAGTAACCTGATTGGGATTTGGAGTCATCTTGTTCAGATTGAAAACTAGCATCTATATGCCCACTCACTACGAGATCTCCATCTCCATATACCAAGAATACATCCTTAGTCCTTCCCAAGTATTTTAAGATATTCTTGACAGCCACCCAGTGACATTCACCAAGATTCGATTGATATATGCTCGTAACACTTAAAGCATATGATATATCGGGTCTTATACATAACATAACATATATGATTGATCCTATTGCCGAAACATACGGGATCAAACTCATGTGAGTCCTCTCAACTTGTGTCTTAGGACACATAGATTTTGAAAGTTTTATCCTATAAGTCATGAGAAGAAATCCTCTCTTGGACTCCTCCATGCTAAACATGTTTACCACTTTATCTATGTACGTAGACTGTGAAAGACCTAGCAACCTCTTTGATCTATCTCTATAGATCTTTATTCCCAATATATAAGTTGCTTCTCTAAGGTCTTTCATGGAGAAATTCTCGAACAACTAAATTTTGATAGACTACAAACTTGAGACATCATTTCCTATTAGTAATATATCATCCACATATAACGCAAGGAATATGATAGCACTCCTACTAACCTTCTTGTACACACAAGGTTCATCCAGATTTGTGAGAAACTAAACTCTTTGATTGTTGCATCAAATTGGATGTTCCAACTCTTAGATGCTTGTTGAAATCCATAAATGGATTTCAGAAGCTTGCATAACTTTTCGTCATCTTTGGCTATGAAGCCCTCAAGTTGTATCATATACACATCCTTAGCTAGGTTTCCATTCAAGAAAGTTGTCTTTACATCCATTTTTCATATCTCATAATCATAATAAGCAATAATGGCTAGGAGTATTCTAATGGATTTAAGTATGGGTACGGGGCTAAATGTCTCGTCATAGTTAACTCCTTGTCTTTTACGATAACCATTAACAACTAGCCTTGCTTTATAGGTAATCACATTACCATCCATGCCAAAAAAAAATTTTGAGAATCCACTTACACCCTATGGGTTTTAGCCCTTCGGGTGGATCAACCAAAGTCTATACCTGGTTTTCAAACATGGAATCCATTTCAGACTTCATGGCTTAAAGCCATTTTTCAAATTGTGAACTCTTCAGAGCCTCTTCATAGGTTGTAGGCTCATCGTCCTCTATGAGCAATACGTCATTATGTTCACTTATGAGAAATCCGTATCTCTCTGGAACATTACGTATCCTATTTGACTTACAAACATTTTGTGTATCTGAAGGTTCAATTGTTTGTCTCATCTCTATGAACAACAATTTCGTGTTCAGGCAGTTGATCTACATCTGTTTGATTATCATGAACTTCAACAAGTTTAACTTTGCTCCCACTGTCTTCTTTTAGGAAAAACTCTTTCTCTAAAAAGGCAACATGCTTTGAGACAAACCCCTTTGTCTCTAAAGCATTGTAGAACTGATATCCAATTGTTTCCTTAGGATATCCTACAAACAGACATTTATCAGATTTTGTTTCAAGCTTATTTTATTGAATCCGCTTCACGTAAGCCGGACAACCCCAAACTTTCATATAAGAAAGATAGGATTTTTTTTTTTTTGCTAGTCCATATCTCATATGGAGTAATATCAACTGCTTTTGAAAGGACTCCGTTTATCACATAAACAACAGTCTTAAGTGCATAACTCTAAAAGGATTTAGGTAGATCTGCTAAGCCCATCATTGACCTTACGATGTTCAACAAGGTTCAATTTCTCCTTTCAGCCACACTATTATGTTGTGATGTGTAAGGTGGAGTCTACTGGGATACGATCCCGTTATCCCTAAGATAACTTAGAAACTTCTTGTTCAAGTATTCACCACCTCGATCTAATCGAAGTGTCTTAACACTTTTACTAAGTTGTTTCTCTACTTTATGCCTAAATTGTTTGAATATTTTAAATGCTTCAGGCTTGTATCTCATTAGATACACATACTCATAATGTGAATAATCATCGATAAAGGTAATGAAGTAAATAAAACCACCTCTAGCATAAATGGACATCAGACCACATACATCATAATGTATTAGGTCTAATAACACATTCACTCGTTAACCCTTTCCTTTAAAAGGTAATTTATTCATCTTGCCTAACAAGTAAGATTCACATGTGTCATATGATTCATAATCAAATGACCTTAAGCTATCACTCTTATATAGCTTAGACATGTTATGGCCAAGTAGACTATGCCATAAATACGATGATTTTAAGTTATCCCATTTTTTTCTTTAATTGTCATTGATATTTAAAATTGGATTGCGCATATCTAATATGTAAATACCATTGCACAATGTAGCAGTACCATACAATATTTCATTCAACATAATTGAACAACCATTGCTTGAAAAAGTTAAATAAAATCTCGTTTTATTAAGATATGAAAAAGATACAATGTTCTTTATCACAATAGGTACATAATAGCAATTATCCAAAATTAACTCTAGCCCACGAGGAAGATACAAAGCATAGGTTCCTATGGCTAATGCAGCAACTCTTATTCAATTTCCCACTCGTAGGTCCATCTCTCCCTTCTTGAGCGATTTATTATCCCTGAGGCCCTGCATATCAACATATATGTGTAAGCCACATCTAGTATCTAATACCCAAATATTATGATCAGAAATAGTATTAACTTCAATCACAAATAACATACCTAAAGTAGATGGTAGAACATCTAATGCCCTTTTTTGCTTCAGGGACTACAGATAGGCTTTACAGTTCCTCTTCCAATGCCTTTCCTTGTTACAATGGAAGCATATTCCCTTTGGCAAATTCTCCTTTGTCTTCTTCTGGACTACACCTCCTATTGGCTTCTTGGACTTCTTCTTCTTTTGGTTCCTCTTACGAGAACCAGAAGTAGAGTCCACCAGCATCATAGCCTTATTGTCCTTCCTGACAGTTTGCTTAGTTGTTTTGTGTAAAATAATTAGCTCAGGGATTTAGGTGGATATTTGGTTCATCCGATAGTTAAGCACAAAATGTAAATAACTATCGATCAAACCAGTCTGAATTAAGTCTATACTTAATTCATGATCCATTATGAAACCCAATCTGGCTAACCTCTCAATGTATCCATTCATCTTCGGAGCATACTACACTGGAGACGATCCCTCAGTTATCTTAGAGCGGAAAAGCAACCTCAAGATCTCGAACCTTTCAGATCGAGCTCACTCATCAAACAGTTCCCTAGATGGTAGACTATGGTATGAGCATCCATAGCCTCATACTGCTTTTGCAATTCTGGTGACATAGAGGCCAACATAATATAGCTAGCTAACTCACTATCATCCAGTAGCTTCTTGAAAGCTCGCTGATCCTCATTAGAGGCATCGGCAACAAGGGGATTAGGAAGTGGCTCATCTAGGACATATCCTAGTTTCTAGGATTTGAGAATAATTCTTAAATTCTCTAGCCAATTTAAGAAATTTGGTCCCGTGAGTTTGTTGGGGTCTAATAGAGAGCGTAAGTTCACACTGGACGAAAACATGGCGATTCAATAACTTAGAAGAATGAGAGAGAGCGTTGGAATGTACATAAATGCATATCGATAAGGACTTTAACCACATGTATTATGGGTCCCACTATTTTATCCAAATCTATAGCCCTCACAACGAATCCGAGAAAACTTATAGTTTTCCTATTGGGTCGATATCTAACATCACTATGAATGACCTGGGGTTTGCCCAAAAAGTCACCTTAGGTCAATCGATAGGTATCATTCATACCAATTGCTTTTAGTTATGCAACCATTGACTTGTGCCATCAACTGTTGATTTAGCACACTTATTGGGTTATCAACTCTTGATATGTATACATCCCATGTATACTAACTAACTTTGCCTATATTTACGTTGATCTTGGGTTTGCCAAACAAATCGACACTTCTAGTTAGGATCAACCCGTTAATCCGTAAATCTAATTTCCATAGTTTTAACATATTCGTGTAGAGTGGGCTTGGGTTTGCCCAACAACCTAACACTAAAAGAACTCTGGTTCTTACCATATCAATGGAAGGCATAAGTCCTAATATTTTGGTTGAGGGATTTATTCTTAGGTCTCATCAATACATGGATGGACTTATATATATCTCATATATATATTCAAATAGTTACTATAAGTATGGCATTATTATGGACGCTTCAATTAAATTGAGCCTATGTCCATAACCACCCTATCATGCCAATTTAACCAACCCTTAAAATGCATCTAATGCATATAACACACAAAGGAGGTTTAATTTAGGTTGTGACTTGACTATACATCAAAAGTTTATGATTCGATTCAAATCTTGAACCGAATCGAGTGCTAGTGTTAGTCTCGACTAATTTGAATTGTAAAATTGATTTGATTCGGAACCCTAAAATTTAATTATTTTTATGTCCAAATTAAACTCTTTACTTCTAGTACACATGCCTTTTCTAGTCACACTAGAAATGCAATGCGCTACTTGGATTAATTCTAAATTAATCCCTAAGGTTTTCAAAATTCCCGAACATCAGTTAGTCATTTGAAAAATCCCTAGTTCATCTCAAATTTATCAAGACAATTTTGGCATAAGTCAAAAAATATCTTGATGGCCAAAATTATCAAGATAAATAAGTTTACCTATTAGACATTAAAGAGATCGATTCGATATCCAGAAATTTTCTAGAACCCTAATTTCAAGCACATGCACTTAGCATGCTACTTGCATCAAAATAATACATTTCTTATCTCATCAAAAAAATTTAGAGGTCTTATAATGGAAACACATACACATATGTCATCAAACAAGTCAGCCCCATCGACTTTCCAAAAGTTGACCAGTGTTGACTTTGACTTGATCTATTAATTGAATCAAGTTCAATTAATTCTGGAAAAATTCCAGAGCCTTACACACATTCTAAATGTGCCTAATAAAAAATTCCAGAATTTGATTCCTATGAATTCTTCATAAACTAAGTGGAACTATTCAGCACATTATATGTCCACTAACACTTTTCATACACCACCAACATGCATGTAAAATCGAGAATAAATAATCAATCACTTCAAAAATAAGTATCATGCATCTCATACAGGTGACAACATCATATGTGTATGTTCATGAAGGAAATTCATAAAAACAGTTGTTAATAAAATTATTATGGAATTTACAAGCATGCATGTTCATCAATTTCCAGAATTTCCTAGAATTCATACATGCATCAGGCTGAAACTAAAATCGTAATAAAATAGCAAATAATGTTCAATTACAATTTCCTTTAATAGAAACATAATATAACACCTTATAAACATTTTTGTGAGAGAAAATTAGAAAAAACAAAATTTCTAGAAGTATTACAAAATTTTCCAATTTAGCATATGCATTTTGTTTTCCATAAATTCCCAGAAACCAACATATGAATAGACTAGAAATTAATTTGCAATAAAATAGTAAATGACATTAAATTGAAATTTCCTTTGACAGAAACATAATATAACATCTTATATACATTTATGTGAAAGAAAAGCAAAAATAATTCTACAATTTATACGGATTTTTTCAAATCAACATACTGTCAGTCACAACCGAGCAAACAATTTGCACATGTTCAATAGATCATCTAATACATGCATTAATGGCCCTGATACCACTGTTGGGAAGCCATGGGTCCATGCATCTCATACATGGCTATGCATTGAAAGCATTAGAATTAAAATTCCAACACCACGACATCCCTAGAAAATCTAGAATCCATGCGGATGTATAAACAGAATGTAAGAACATGAAATTACAACATATGCACCTTGCAAATGCTTCTCCTTTCTTGAATCTTCTACTTGTTTATGATGTAGTAAACACCAAACAAATTCAACAGCTAGTGAAGAAAATGCAAAGATGAAAAAAAATTAGTGTGTAAGGGTGGTTAGAGCACTAAACAAGATGAATTTAAATAGATGCTCAATTGAGAGTTAGATTATAAACAAGTTACATTTAATTAAACTCATGCAACAATTGCATAAACAAACCTTAAGATCACTCCTCTTAACTTCGCGAACTCTTTTGGACCCTTGGCCTCTCAATTGAGTGTGTTTTTTTAGTTAATTTTCGTGTGTACATAAATGAAAAACTCACTTATGTACCACATGTCATAAAATGGGTCACGATCATAAATGAAGAATTCACTTATGTACCACCTGTCATAAAATCGGCCACGATCATGACTTGCTTAAAATGACATCCATGCACTCTTTGTTTTTCATCCAATATTTTATGGGTGTGACCCTTAGGTTCTCGGTTATTTTGGGCATTTGAATTAACTCTTAATCTGAGCATATCATGAATAGTTTCATGCCACTTGAATTAACTCTTAAGCTAAGCAGATCATGAAAGGCTTCGTAATGCCATTGTACTAGAATATGAGTGAATTAACACACGAACTCTTCGATAATTAATTATTTGACTTACAAACCTTTCCATAGACAATTACCGTGCAATTCGTCCCTTCATCATGCTATATCCCACTTGGTTTGGAGTATAGCTATGTGTCAACTCCCACTAGACTGACTACAGCACATCTAATCCAAATGATGTTAGTTCTTGTCTTGGGGATCTCATTACTCTATGTGTCATTGAAAACTGTCTCCATGACATGTAACTGCTCTGGCCAGAGACTCTCGAGTAATGACCCCGACAAGAGGCCATAGGTATCATCTTCTTCTATCAGGAGTAGTGAATCCTTTATTAGTTACCCATTTACCTTTGAATGCCAATAGTTATATCCAATCACAACCCTATGAGCGACCTCATCTTGAGGCAACAAGGAATGGTGTCAAAGCACAGGATTAGTATCCAAGATATCCTTGAGACCCTCAAGTCTAAGGATATTTGCGTTATTACTTTGATGAGATTAATCACTGACATTTGATAGATCATCCATATGATAACCTCATAATGGGTCATCTGATGTGCTTACTACTCTTAGTAAGCATCCACATGTTAACTCTAAACATCTCATGCTTATAGTTTATAAGATCCACTGCTTAATCAAATCAAGGAGTATAACATGTGTTAGTCTATCCGAATTAACAATATCATGTCTCATTATTCCTATGACTAGGGATAATTTAGATACTAATATAATTGCACATGATAGGAATCTCATTATCATGATTTCATCATGATTTCCTTCTTGCTATGTTTTGTATCATAGACTTCATTAATTTGATTTAAGAACGACATCAATTTATAAATAAATGAACACCAAATTAATGAAAATTGCCTTTCACTTTATTAATCAAAACAAACTTCGCACAAAAGTACTAAAGGTGATTGCCTTTAGAGCATTACTCTAACCAAATATGCATGATTGAGGGACTGTGTTGTTCTTTGATGTTGCTATAGTTTCTAAACTGAATAGATGTAACAGCATGATCAAACTTTGCATCATTTTGGTACTAAACGAAGGATCGAGAGAAGAAGTTTAATATGGAACGAGAAACTATAAATGCTTAGGTTAAGAATTAGAAATATATTAACTTAAGTGGTAATTAATTCAAATGATAACTTGTTGAATACGAAAATTAGACTTAGTTTATTATTCGAGTTGAACTTAGAACCTAACTGTTAATTTCAATAAGACAACAACCAAATCATTTACCCTTAGTCATGCATAGAAGATTAAATTAGTGAAATTAATTCTCAAGAGTCTTCCATTTCAATTAAACTATTCATCTTTGCTTCCCGTTGATTCCGTTTATTTTCAATTTATTTTGTAATTTTCTTTAAAGTCTTCACTCAACAAATCGGGATAGAATGTTTAGGATTGCATCTGTTTTTATTTTTGCTCTTGTTCAAGGTTAATTTAACTGGACCAATTTTACCTCCGTGGGAGACGACCCTGGGTAATCACTACAACTACGTTGTCTACTTACAAATAGGATAGCCTAGGTATTTTTAGAACTTATTTGCGCAACAACAAGTTTTTGATGTCGTTATCAGGGAGATGTTTAGTGTTTTGAAATTAAATTAATTTTGATTATTTTTATTTGCTTAAGTGATTTTAATTGTTTGTGTTTGTTCATGCGTGTATCTTTTATTGTGTTATTTTGATAACGTGTTTTGTAATTTTTGTTATTAATTTAATGCTTTCCGTAGTTAGTTCGTGCTAGGTAGGAGAACCTTAGGTAGTGAATTCTTTTGGTTTATACTAGGAAGGGGATCTTTAGATAGTGAACTCGTCCCTTTTATCATAGTGAACTTGTCTCTTTTATTGATAACATACATTGAAGACGAAGACCTCAAGGGAACTCTAAAGACGATTGCAAGGAACCCAAGCTTGAAAAGGAAGTGAATAACCACAAGATGGATGAAAGGCAGTTGGTGATGAAGGAGTACGCTAGACCAATGATTAGTACTACAACATCGTGTATACGTCTGGGAGAGATAACTAGAAATTACGAATTGAAGAGATCCATTACAATATGCTGCCATCCTCAAATTAAATTTTGTTCGAAAATTTTATACCACTCTCTAAGCATTCCCTTTAGATGGCCTAAATGAGGATCAACTCAGGATGAGGTACTTCCCATACACATTTAAGGATTAGGCCAAGGTGTGGCTAATGACCTTTCCACCCAATTCATTGACTACATGGGAAAAGGTGTACAAAAATTTCATGGCAAAATTCTATTCCCATTAAAATCTGAGTTGTGTACCAAGATAGCTACCTTCACTCAAATGGAGGGAGAGTCATTCCACGATGTATAGGAACGCTTTAAGCTCTTACTGATACAATGTCCACACCATCATTTTCTGCTTCACATGCTAAACCATTTCTTTAATGATAAGTTGACACAGCAGTGCCAATACACGGTGGACAATGCGACAGGAGGAGCTATAAGAGAGAGGATGACCGAAGAAACGTATGAAATCTCCAAAATATTAGGGGCTAATTCTCAACAAAAGAGCATGAGGGGAAGAAGAGTTGGAGTTCATGAAGTGAGCTCGAATCAATAATTAGTTATGTAGTTAGTTAAGTTAACAAGACATGTAAAGATGCTAATTACAAGACTACCCCAGAACGTTCCAAATCAAGAAGTGTGTGGTATATATAGAACTTGTGGTCATGGAGCAAATGTTTGTATGTATTCTTACGAATCTTTAGATGAGGAAGAACAAGTTAACTCATTTAACGATTATCAACCGAGGGACCGAAATGATCTATACTCAAACACACATAACCTTGGTTGGAGAAACCAACCCAATTTCTCTTAAAAGAAAAACAATCTACCAATGCAACCCCAACCACAATATCAAACTTTTCATAGGCCAAACTTTTTCAAAGGGAAATCCTCAAATGACAACCTACCAAGAAAGCCTTTTTTTGGAGGAAACGTAAATGCATTCATTCAAGTCACAACTTAGAATCAAGAAATGAACAATAGGAGATCCGACTCCTTAAAAGCATCTGTCAAAAGGATTGAGATTCAAATAGGGTAACTTGCAGCTCAAATGCATAACAATCAAAACAGAAGGTTGCCCAGTCAACCTGAGCAAACCCAAACAATCACTGTTTTGAGAAGTGATAAAGTGATTGAGAAAGTGATTGACAATCAAATTGAGCTTCCTTCTAAGTTGTCTAATGTTGACAATCAAGAAGAAGATGAGCAAAATGACAAAAGCAATGGAAGAAACTCTTCAAGTCACATTCAAAAGAGTGAACAACTTAAGCATGACCCCAAGGATAATGAAGGACAAAAACTGCACAAAGCAACGGATCCTTATCGACCACCAATTCCATATCCAAGTCACCTTAAGGAATTGAAACAAAATGAACAATTTTCCTATTATATGACATGCTTTCTAAGGTCAATGTTAATTTGCCCTTGTTAGATGTGATTCGGAATATTCCAACTTATGCTAAGTTCCTCAAGGAACTAAGCTCCAAGAAACAAAAGTTTGAGCCTAACGAAAAGGTGCCGGTTTTGGAAGTAGCAAGTGCAATTTTGCAGCAACATTTACCCCCCAAACTGAAAGACCCAAGACATTTTATCGTGAAAGTATCAATGGGTAATGGTGATGAGGTTGCTTGATCTTAGAGTAAGCACAAACCTTATGCCTTACTCTATTTATGAGAAATTGGATCTAGGACAGTTAAGACCTACAAACATGTGTTTGCAATTAGCTGATAGGTCAATCCATTATCCGAAAGGAATAATGGAAGACGTGTTAGTGAAAGTTGGAGGATTGATTGTTCCCGTAAACTTTGTTTGTCCTAGACATAGGGGAGGTTAAAGAACAAAGGAAGAAGCACACCATACTCCTAGGAAGGCCTTTTTTGGCCATTACCAATACCTTGATTGATGTGAAGAACGGAAAACTAAGCATGACCGTTTTGGGATAAACAGTAAAATTTTCAATCTTTAATGTTGAACTCATTCCTACTACTACTATTTCTGAAGACTGTTCTTTTGTTGATCAAGTTAATACTATAGATTTCGATTTTGCCTTGCAAGAATAAGAAGAAAAGAAGCTGGATATGGTTAAAGAGAGTGATAAACGTTGTCAATTGCTAGTCGATGTAACTGAGGGAGAGGTTGGGAAATTCTTTGAGAAAAATCCCAATGAAGAGAAGAAAACAGTGGACTCAATCACTTTGAGCAATCTACCTAGAGCATAACAATTGAGGTGTCCAGTTAAGAGACATTAAAGAAGCGCTAAATGGGAGGCAACCCATATAATTTATGTTTTGTTTTTCAATTAGTTATTTGTTTTTTTTTTAGTGAAACTCGACCTAATTTATTTGTTAATTTATTTGTTTTATGTGCACAGGCCTACTTTTCAATCTTTTCTATTTGTCTTCCACGCTGTTGTTCTCCGCTCCTCAATGTAATATGTCATGCTTCACACCACATTGATGCAGCCACCACCCACACTTTCGTATCGTATTTCTATCCTTGTTCTTTTATTATTTTTAATTTTTGTTAGTTTAATGTCTTTGAGTTTTAATGCTTGTCCTTGTTCATGTTATTTTGTGTCTTAGATCCCTCTTTTCCTTTTTGTATCACATTAGGAACAATGTGATGTTTAAGTGTGGGGAAGAGTAATAGTTATATATATATTATTTGTGTATTGTGTGTTTGGTTTCCCATTTACGAGTTAGAGATGTATGGCCATGACATAAACTCGATCGGGATTAGAAATGCATAATATGAGTGAATAAGTATACTTGCATGCTTAGAGTAATTGACTTGGATTTCGATAAAAAAGACATTAGCTTGTTATGATAGATGAATGACACTTTTTCATTTGGTAAGAATTTGAGCCTTTTTTAATTGTTAAACATCAAATTCAAGTATTCTTTGTTGAGAGTGTTCTTTCATGATTGAGGAACTCTAGAACTTGCTTGCAAATACTAGTTTAGAGCATATAATCTTATACAGACACTGAAATGATGAAGGCAATTAAGATTTACCCCTTTTGCTTAAAAAGCCACCATGATGTTACCTTTAGTGAACTCCTCTTTTGAGCTTAACATGAAACATTTTATTTTTTAAAACCCAAAATATAGCCTTAACCTTAATTATTTATCCTCTTCGTTGTACCTACCATAAGGCAACTTGAGCATTTGAATGTGTATGATTGGGTTTAGGAAATGATTGCTTGAATAAGTGTGGGGGAATCATAGGTATAGTTAGCTATTGCATTAGGAATGAGTATGGTTGTAGTAATTATCTCTCCTTTACATTTTTTTCTTTTGATTTCCTTATTTTTTTTAAAATGAATAAGTAAAGAGAAAAAATAAAAAAATAAAAGAGAAAAAATAAAAGAAAAAGAAACAGAAAAGAAAAGGAAGGAAGAGAAGATGAAAAAAAAAATGAAAGGAAAGAGGAGAGACATAAAAAGGGGATGCTAATCTTGTTAACTTGAAAGGAAAGAATTGAGTGTTTTATACTTCATTATTTATATTACTTTAAATGTTGAATTTGTTTTGGGGTTTTAAACTATGATATTCCTTTTTCCTTACTCTTAGCCCAGCCCTATTATAACCAAAATAAAGACCTTCGGATTGATGTTTGTGTTTGATATGAGTGGTGGAGATTAGATTGGTAAGCAACCTTATGGTAGAAGCTTTACATGAAATGAATGATGAGTGAATATATTATCCTACCTTTGATTGCTTGAGAGTATGGAGAGTGAAGTGAGTGTCTATCACACTTGTTGATAGTTCTTTGAATTGAAGTACTTGTTGATTTTGGCTAAATATGTGAAGAATTGCTTGTTCAAAGAGTATTATGATTTTCAAGTTCTTAGGTTGTGTTTATTGAAAGGATCGTCGATATCTTTGACTATTATTTAGGAAAATTGTCCTTTCCATTGTTTGTTATTGTATAGTCCAATATTCTTTATTTTGCTTGAATACAAGCATAATTTAAGTGTGGGAGAATTATTGTGTCTAATTTCTGTTAAATTTTGCTTGCATTCACACTTGATTTTGGTTAGTTTTTAATCCAAATTTATGGTGAATTAAGTAAGAATGGCGTGAATATTGTATGGATGTTAATTGGATTGTATTGTGAATGCAGCATTAGAAATCAGAGGAATTTTGCATGAAAATGGGTGTGACAAGTTAATTGCATGTCATAAATTAAGGTCACACTGATGACCATGTAAGTTATGGGTGTGTAGCCATGCTCACCTTCGTGACCATGCGAGTCACGGATGCGCAACCATGGTCACACCCATGACCATGGTTGCATAGGGATGACAAGGGTGGTCACACCTGTGACCACCTCATGCCCTCCCATGACCTTTTTTCTTTAATTTATCAACTTGTTACATGTCATATGCAAGAGGGACAACACGAAAACCTAAACCTAGACGAGGCTACAAATGGAAAGGATAGGAGGGTGGCGACGACATCTTTCATTCCATTCTTTATTCTTCACTCAACAGACACCCAAAGCAAATGGAGAGAAAGAAGTCGGAGAAGAGAGAAAGGAAGTAGAGATCAGTCGAATGAGGGGAGAAGAGAGAAACATAGCAGAGAAGGGAAGGCAGTGTGAGCATCAGGGTGAGAACAAGTTGAAGCAGAAGGCGAGAGCTAATGCGGGAAGCTTGAGAGGGGCAGGAGACCATCGCCTTCATACTCACTCGATCCTTGTTTGCTTATTTTGTTCATCTGTTGCTCTATTTCTTGTTGTTATTAAACTCGTTACTTTCATAGCTTAGTCGACTGTTATTTGTTATCTTTTCATAGTTCATTTGGTTATTTACTTGGTTTACTGCTTAAATGCTTCTCTTATACTGATAAATATAGGATTGAAGTATTTGAATATAATGAATCATGCTATTTCTGTGATGGGATGATCTCTTTTTCTTGAGGATTAATGTAGTTATTTTAGTCAAATATGCATGATTGAGGGATTGTGTTATACTCTAATGTTGCTATAGTTTCTGAGCTGAAAGGATGTAATAGAATGATCAAACTTTGCATCATTTTGGTATTAAATGAAGGATCAAGATGAGAAGTTTAATATGGAATGAGAAATTATGGACGCTTAGGTTAAGAATTAGAAATATATTAACTTAAGTGGTAATTAATAGTCGGGTTTCCATAATTAATTCAGATGATAACTTGTTGAATACGAAAGTTAGTTTATTATTCAATTTGATATTAAAACCCAACTGTTAATTTTAGTAAGACGACAATCCAATCATTTCCCCTTAGTCATGCGTAGGAGATTAAATTAGTGAAATTAATTCTCCAAAGTCTTCCATTTCAATTAATCTACTCGTCTTTACTTCCAGTTGATTCCGTTTACTTTTCAATCTATTTTGTGATTTTCTTCTTCACTCAACAAATCAGATAGAATGTTTAGGATTGCATATGTTTGTATTTCTGCTTTTGTTCAATGTTAATTTAAGTGGACCAATTTCACCTCCTTGGGAAACAACCCTGAGTAATCATTACAACTATCTCATATACTTGCGAGTAAGATACCCTAGGTATTTTTAGAACTTATTTGGGCATCAACAAGAACCAAGAACCAAAGGAGTAGATTTGTGATAACCAAGCAGCATTCTATAACAGATGCGGGATTGTGATAGAGAGCAGATGGTGATGACAGGTTGACGGCAAGGAAAGCAAAGTTAGGCAGAGCAGAAATGAGGGAGAACTGAGAGTAAGGACAGAAGAGGGAGAGCATGAGAGTGAGAGTGAGTAGAGCTTAAAAGAGTCGAGATGGGGGCCAGAAATTTTGGATTTTTTTAATTAAGTCCTCAATTTTTAGAATTTTGAAGTTTGATCCTACAATTTCACTAATACTATCTAAAATGACTGGTATCAGCTGGTACCTCATATTAGTACAATACTAGCACATTTCGTACTATTTTTTGGCTGGTACGATGCAAAATTTCTATCATTGGTTAAAACATAAGAATTATTAAAAGAAAATTAGTATTCAATTTTACATCAAAAATAACAACAATAACAACAGTATCTACGTAGAAGTCTTATTAAGATGCGGGGGCTAAAAAGGCTCAGAAATATGCAATATAATCCCTAATTAATATAAAGATTGTTTTTGATAAACTCACAGAAAGAGAAAAAAGAGAAAAATAAAAATAAAAAAGTTTTTCATAATTGTTTGTAATAAACAAAAACAAAAATATAAACAAATAAATGTAAAAATAACAACAAAATAAGAATAAGAATAAATAAATTCAAAATAAAAAATTAAAGATAAAGAAAGAAAAATAAAAATATTTAAAATAATAAATAATAGATAAATAGAAATGATAATAATATATATAAATATAAATACATTAAAATAGATATATAATATATAATAAGTAATACAATAATACAATAAAGAATAAAAGTAAAAGATAAAATAAATAAATAAACGAACAAGAGATAAGACTAATAAATAAATAAACAAATAAGAAACTGGAAAGGAAGAAAAAAAGACAAAAAAATGTTTAAGCTAAGTAAGGAAGAGTTTAGGCTAAATAACTAAAGAGAAAACACAAAACTAAAATGTTTAGGCCAAATACAAGACAAAAAACTTGAAGTAAAAGGTTTAACTGACCTATGAGAAAGAAAGACCTCTTTACGTGAGATCATTTATTCATATAGTTCACCAAAGCTTTTCATTGAGGACAACTCCTTAATAAACTCTAGCAGAGTCATATCATTCCTGATCACTTTTTCTCATTTTCTTTTAGGTCTTCTTCTTTCCTCTTATAGTCTTTACGTACAATCTTTTTGAATCTTCTCACTAGAGCATTATGATATCTCCTCTTAACATGTCTGAAACACTTAAGTCTTTGCCTCCTTAATTTTTCATCAATATTATTCACCTTTCATTTGCCTCTTACCACTATATTTATAACCTTAAAAGAAAATTAGTATTCAATTTTACATTAAAAATAACAACAACAACAACAACAACAATATCTACGTAGAAGTCTTATTGAGATGCGGGGCCTAAACAGGCCCAGAAATATGCAATATAATCCCTAATTAATATAGATGTTGTTTTTTATAAACTCACAGGAAAAAAAAGAGAGAAACATAAAAATAAAAAAAAATTCATAATTGTTTGTAACAAACAAAAACAAAAATATAAACAAATAAATGTAAAAAATAACAATAAAATAAGAATAAGAATAAATAAATTCAAAATAAAAATTAAAGATAAAGCAAGAAAAATAAAAATATTTAAAAAATAATAAATAATAGATAAATAGAAATGATAATAATAAAAAATAAATATAAATACATTAAAAATAAATATATAATAAGTAATAAAATAATACAATAAAGAATAAAGAATAAAAGATAAAATAAATAGATAAACGAACAAGAGATAAGAGTAATAAATAAATAAACAAACAAGAAACTGGAAAGGAAGAAAAAAAGAAAAAAAAAATGTTTAAGCTAAGGAAGAGTTTAGGCTAAATAACTAAAGAGAAAACACAAAAACTAAAATGTTTAGGCCACATACAAGACGAAAAACTCGAAGTAAAAGGTTTAACTAACTTATGAGAGAGAAAGACCTCTTTATGTGAGATCCTTTATTCATATAGTTCACCAAAGTTTTTCATTGAGGACAACTCCTCAATAAGCTCTAGCAGAGTCATATCATTTCTGATCACTTTCTCCCATTTTCTTTTAGGTCTTCTTCTTTCCCCTTATAATCTTTACGTACAATCTTCTTGAATCTTCTCACTAGAGCATTATGATATCTCCTCTTAACATGTCTGAAACACTTAAGTCTTTGCCTCCTTAATTTTTCATCAATATTAGTCACCTTTCATTTGCCTCTTACCACTATATTTCTGATCTTATCTCTTCTAGTAAAGTTACACATCCAATGGAGCATCCTCATCTCTGTCACTATTAACTTCTAACTATGCACTTATTTAATGGACAAACATTCCACCTCATAGAGAATGATTGGCCTAATTGCTAAACGGTATAATTTATCTTTTTGCTTGAGTAATATCTTCTTGTCACATAAAACTTATAATACACCCCTTATTTAGGTCACTCTAATTTGATACTGTAAACTATGTCTTCATCGATCTCGTCATTGCTTTGGATTATGAATCTCAGGTACTTAAAACACTCTTTATATGACGTAACTTTTAAATCAATCTTATCTCTACATCGGATGCCACATTATAGCCCAAAAAATTACACTCTACGTACTTAGTCTTAATCCTGCTCAATCTTTTTATCTAACATATCCCTCCAAATTCTAACTTAACATTGACATCTTCTTTTATCTCATTCACTAAAACATTATCATCAACAAACAGCATACACTAAGGCACATCCTTTTAGATATTATTGATGAGCTCATCCATCACTACTGCAATAGGAAATGACTCAACAAGGAGCCTTGCTATAGCCCGATATCAATAAAGAAATGTTTTGTATCTCCTCATGTCATTCTTACTTTAATCTTAACACCTCCATATATATCCATAATAACTCGTATATAAGTTATATGAATTATCTTAACTTCTAAACATCTTCACATAATTTTTCTGTCATAATTTTTTTTTAAGTCAATGAAAACTATGTGTAGGTCTTATTTTCTTTCCTTGTAATATTCTATTAATTCAATTTTAGATTAAATTATTAGAATTATTATTAATTAACTATACATTAACAAAATTTGGTATTTTAATAAAATATTTCATTCTCATTATATTTTTACTTATTTTATAATTTTATTTCTCATTTATTATATACTAATTTATTACCAACTAATATTAATTGAAACTTTAATCTATAAACCTCCTATCTTGCTAGTTTAATTTTTAGCCTGATTTTTAAAACAATGATAAATCATATCAATGGGCCCAGTAAGTTCAACTTGAGATCAAATTCGAATTCGAATATTCTAGCTTGCTCAAGTTCGAACTTTGATAACTTTTTAAAGGCTTAAACTTGGGCCTTAAGCCCCACCTTATTGCCAATCCTACCCAAATCCATGATCAGACAAAACCTCACCCTAAATTGGTGATTATTTCTAAAATGATAGACCGAATTCTTTACGTTACCTCCAGGCAGACATTGTTCATCTCCTACAAGACAAGGTTAACATCTTGCAATTATGACCAAAAAAACATCTTGCAAAAATGACGCTGGTAGGGATACATGTTGTCGCTATGTTTTGATTCCAAGCAAAGATTACCTTGGGACCAAATAAAGAGCCCAAAAGTTAAGACAGAAACCAGGGAATTAATGTCCAACATTGTCAGTCTCAAGCTCTCAAGCTAGTCCAAGAGCCTTCGTTCTATTGGCACTGCAAGACAATTAATATATGCCAATCTTTTATGAACAAATCTGCTTGATTAGAACAGTAACAGAAAGTCTTCATAGCTAAATGAAGAAACAGAAGGAACGAGTTTCATGATCAAGAACATATCAAATTGTTTACTCACAGAGGAATAATAACAAACAGAAAAGCAACATCGATACAGCCTCCGTAACCAACATTGACAGTCCCACTCCTTAAAAGCTACAAGGTTCCCACATATCAACATAAGATCTCAAAGGTCGTCGAAGCTTCGATTTCCAAGCTTCGAGATCCGGGGTTTTACCGGTAAGAACAACCGTGCTATCATCTTTCCGGTTACCAAGATTTAAAACAAAAAGCTTGTCACGGAAAACACGATGCATAGCCTTCAAAGTATCCTCCATAACCACTTTGCCATCTCTTCTCTTGTTTTCAGACTCCACACAACTGCCCCCAACATTAACTATAATCCTGCCGCCTTTTTTCAAACACTTTGTGAGCATATCCCAAGTGTTGGGATCTTGAAGCTCAGGTATTAAACTTCCTCTACAAAACAAATCGACTATGATTCCCGAGAACCCACCTTCTATACTGGCTGTCAAGGCGTTGCCAATGTAGATAAAAAGCCTATCTGGGTATTGCTTTTCGAGCTTTTCAAGCCCGAAAAATTCTCTCCCGACCGCAATCACCGATGGGTCAAGCTCCCAACCATGGACCACAACATCTGGGTACAACTCGAGGATCAACCGAGCAGTTGAACCCGCTCCGAACCCGAGAATGGCAACGGGTCCGGGGGGTAAAATTGGAGGCAAAGTTGCGAAAACGTCGAAGTAAGTATGGGTCAGGGACTTGAAGAGAAAAGAAATGCTGTGGATGTTTCCAGGTCCATCAAGGAGGAGGAGTCTAGAACCGGCAAAAGGGTGGTCGGCTTTGCGAGAGACCTCGAGGACGCGAATGTAATTGTGGCGAGATTTGAACTTGGAGAGGATCTTGACGTCTTCTACCGGAATGCCATCTTCATGAGTCTTGGGTTTGGCATTGGAAGGGGTGGCTTGTTGGCATTTGACGATAACTGGATGATTCCAGGGAGGGTTAACTAAAATTATGGTAGAAAATTTGACGGTTCTTATGCAGGTTCTTTTTGGAATCCGGGAAGGATAAGGTGCAAAAGATTGGATTCGGAGAGAAGAGAGATGATGTAGCAATGGCATTGGAATCTCTTTCTCAGCTTCTCTTCAAAACTTGGAGAATCCGAGGAGTATATTTTATTATTTCATGGACATAATATTATGGAATAGTCTCAAGGTGGCTTTGGTAGTTTCCTGACAAGCATCATCGTAAAACATGTGACGTTGTTTTGACAATTTGTCTAGATATGGACGACCCTCTGCGAGTTACTGAATCCTGAGGCGTAACTCCGACGAATTTCAACTGTTGTGTTCATATATCAAATAGACTTACTAATGGATAAAGTCTATGCAATGAATAACAGAAATGAAACAAGTTATATTTGGAGCAAACTGAAGTTCTTATGCACAAAATTGTTCGTTCGCTTGTATTTGCTTCTGTTTAAATATCACAAATATGGTGATTCTATTACAACTCAAAACTTTCTAATAACTGGCGGCAAAGAAAGATTGTGCAATCTTGGGTTACTATTTTAATGCTTCCGCAAGAGTGGTCGAATTGCCTTTGCAATTGTATGGTCCAAAGCCTGAGCCGTCATGTTAAAGGCCATGATATACAAAGGAACTCGAAGTAGAAGATACCTAGTTCTGTCTATCAGGTATATAGGTGATCTTCAGTATTTAACTTTGACATCAATCAGCATCTTCCCTGGATCAAAGTCAGTAATGTTAAATTAAATGAAGGTTTAGAGTATGATATGGCCGAATTGATCTGGAGGTTTTGGTATGCACAACTAAATTAAAAAGAAACAGAGGATGTTAATTATCAAATTTCCTATCAAGTTTGCAGTCACCAAGCAGCAGTACTACAACCAACTGCGGTGAGAAGGAACGAGAAGCTTGCATAGAAGAAATTAAGATGAACTTCAATGTCCTCGCAAAGTAGGATCCAGGCATATAATGGGCAGCACAGCAAAATCATCATCCTAAGGTGTAATCATTTGAGAAATTAAGAAACAAATTAATTTTACCTCATCTCATCTTTTGCCACAAGATGAGAATCATTAATCAAAGATCTACCGTTGGACCTTTCTTCCTTCTCACCATCTGAGTCATAATCACCATTCCATATTCGACGTTTTGGTTTCCGCTCCATGTCCTCTTCAGCCTATATTGAGTTGATTATTTACAAAGTTTAGAAATGGAAATGACATGATTTAGTTTAACGAAAGTAAAAATTTTCACCAACCTCTTCAGGAACTTCAACAGTGGGTGGTGTCTGTTGAAAAGGTACACTGGGTGCATGAGGTATTCTAGAAAGTTGCTCCAGCAGTATGGTCCTGAACAAGTTTTATGTAAGAATATTGTCGTTGAAAAGGATACGAGACAATCTAAATGTAAACAATTTGAAAGGCATTGAAGCATTGAATATAATGGACAGCACAATGGGGAGTAATTCACAAGTGCACTTGCATTTTGCAGCAAATTTCTATCCCCCAGAGAGAGAGGATTCATAACAAGTGCCAATAACACTAGTTCCTACTATTTGAAATAAATCAATAACCATTTGAATATGGAAAAGTTAATCTCCTGATCACAGTAATGAAAAATAAGTGGAATGCAACAAGCAACTAAGAAATGAATACAAGATTATAAATTATGCATGGGGATAGTCGGTACTTGCGAGTGAATAAGCCAAAAGTAGAGTCATCAAGGTATTGCATATCAAGGCAACATTGCAGATTCCTTAATAAGATAAGAGGTTGTGCCACGATCGCAGCAATCCATGGCATAGCTAATCAGATTTCTAAACCACACATGAAGCTAAAGGCTCCAGTTCTTGATCTCAACTATATTTCAATCTTCCAACTTATCATTAATTCACATAAAGACAAACTGCTTTGACTCTGGATTATTAAGGCTCTTTATGGCCTTATGAGAATAAAAATCTCCAACTGGATGTTCTAGTCATGCTACATGAACAATCAAGTGTGTAATTTCCTGCTTTTCATTTCAACCCACTTCACAGTCCAAATTCTCAAGAGCAACATTTTTTACAGAAAATATTTCACATTGTTGAGTTGTATATAGCTAAATAGTGATAAAATAGGAAGGTGCATACTACTATTGATTGTATTTCCTATTCTAGGGTTAGACATCAACTATATATAGATGTATTTTCAACGTATAGAAAATATGAATAATAGATTTCTTTGAGTTTCACATGGTATCAGAGCTAGGGTTTTAGGATTTTCCAATTGCTTTCCAATCAATCTCCGGAAAAGTTCACACTTCGTTAATATGGGTGTTAGATCAAAAATCTAACACCACTAGTCTGTTCCTCTCTCACTCGCCGGCAAAACCCTAAAATCTCACAGTCGGTAGCTGCTCCACACACCGTCACACACCGCTCATCGCCTCGGCGGTTGGTTTTCAAATCTCCCTCTCTAGCGTGCATCTCATCTCACCGTCACCACTCACCTGTCCAGACGACGCCGACCAGTCGTTTCTGATAGGAACCAAAAAAGAAGGAAAATAGAAGTAACTGAATAATAGAATTTTATTGATAAATTTGAGAGCAAGAATCTTAAACTCCCAAGTCAGTCCGTATGGAGAGGACTAAACTTCAAAGCAAAGGAATTAATTTTCTCAAAAACTACCCACTTACTCTAACTATCGGATATTTATAATGCTAGACTCCTAATCGTAACAAAAGATAGTCTCCTAATCGTAATAAAAGATAGATTCCTAATCGTAATAAAAGATAAGAATCCTAATTGCAATAAAAGATAGACTCCTAATCGTAATAAAAGATAAGACTCCTAATCGTAATAAAAGATAATACCTAATCAGTAAAATAACAGAATAGCTAAAATAATAGGATAACTACTAGATGTGCGTAATGGGATCAAACTATTGATTGACTAAATCTTGGCCCGTGTGATCCTCATGTGTTGGAGGTGTCGTATCAGTTTCCCATAGCCCACGATTGATTTCGCCACCAAAAGTTGACAAGAAGCGGCCCTCTTACCGATCTCTCTCTCCAGCGAGCGTGACTTGTCACCGCCGGCGCCAACTACCTTAGCAATCACCACTGAGTTGATTTCCTTGAGTTTTCCCTATGTTCACTATCACATCATCGGAATTACTTTATACTAATGATTCAAAGATTGTATTATGTAGTCTCAAACTTGGTTAATCTCAAACAACGAGACATGAACATGCCTCAATTTCTTGGTAGAATGACCTCCCTAAAAACAGAATTCAACCTATCACTACCTACTAGTAAGTCTACAGCAGAAGATCTTGCACAGAGAGAAAAAATTTATCGTTCTTACTCTTATTGTTATCAGTCCTAAACTTACTTCAGTATGAGATCAAATTTTGACAAGTCCTACAGTACCTTCTCTGGATCAAGTATTTGCTCGCTTATTGTGTGTTTAGTCACCTAACATCATGATAGGATCTCCCTCAGTTAATTCTTCCGCTTTGGCCTCTTAGTCTCAAAGTACTAATAAAGCAAAGCAGGGGAATCGTGGTGGTCGACCCAGATGTCGTTATTGTCGTCAATGGGGACATACTAAGGATAAATGTTATAAATTGCATGATTGACCTCGAGCTGCTAATGTTGTTCATATTGATCAGCCTGACCTTTAGTTTGAGTCCTCTACTCAGCCATCGGTGACTCTGACTGGTACTGATTATGAAGAGTATCTAAGTATCAGATGGCTAAGTAGTCTTCCTCCTCTGTTGCTTCAATAGCTCATTCGGGTAATTTCGTAGCATGCCTCACTAAGTCTTTCCCTTGGATAATTGATTTTGGTGCTTATGATCATATCTCTGGTAACTCACATTTGCTCTCACACTTTACTAACACTACATCTTTTCCTCCTGTTAATTTAGCTAATGGGACTCAAACAGATGTTAAAGTTGTAGGTTCTACTCAACCACTTCCATCCTTGCATTTAGAATTTGTCCTTTGTATTCCTAATTGCCCCTTTAATCTTGAATCCGTCAGTAAACTTACATGATCTTTAAATTGTTCTATCACTTTTAATAAAAATTATGTTGTTATATAGGATCATAGTACGGGATAGATGATTGGCGCAAGACATGAGTCGCAAGGCCTTTATCCTTTAAATGTAACTCCACCTACAACGTGCACTATTCAGAATCTCCACTTCTAATTCATAATCGTTCGGGTCTTCTTAGATTATTGAAGCTCCAGAAGATGATGCCTAGTGTTAGAATCTTAAACTTCGGAGCACCTCTCAGCGACCTTTACAGTGGGCCTTAGGAGGAAGGTTAGCTGGATTCACGCATAAGGAAGGCATGCGAAAATACTAAAGCAAACATGAGTGAGTGAGATCGAACTTGGTGCAAATTTTGGTAGAGTCTCGGATCTTGTGGAGATTGACTCGACCCAAACTAAGGACTTAACGAACAAAGGACTTGACCCAGCTCGGATGAATGGACCACGACTAGCGGACTTGTTGTGGGAAGCATTGGATCAGGCCAGTGTGTTATGTGGGCTTCAGTGAAATCACACTGCATCATCAGCGGATAAAGATCGTGGAGAGATCTTGAATAATGTGGCGATAACTGGAAGTTAGAGTTGCAGTGAAACTAAACATCTAAAGATAGTAGAGAACTTTGAAGATAAGGATGATAGTTTCCTAGTCAAATGTAAAATCTATCTTTCTGTTAGCTTATCTTATCATTTAGAGTCCTATTTAGATGGGGGTGTCATCTAATTAGTCCACGTGATGTATTCTGATAAGGATAGACGTGATCTTAGCATGATCTTAAGCAGTTCAATTTCAGTGAGATTCTGAATGTAACTTAACTTTCAAGTTAAAAATCCTATATATAACTCATTCAAACTTTGCTCTTCTCATTCAATCAGAGAGAGCATCCCTTGTATTCTTTTAAGGGAAAGTATAAAAAGGTTGGTTTAACCGTATCTCTGTGTTTCCTTATTGCCTATGTTTCTTATTGCTTTCATACCATTGTTTCTTCGAGTATGCAAGGTAAACGCATTCAGAGCCGTTGAAGGTTAAGTCTTGCTTAAGCGGACCTAAGTGAGACTGTCGTACAAAGCGTGTTGGCGATCAACTTTGGTGAACGTCGGGTCCCAAAGGTGACCTTTGTATCAACTGGTATCAGCGCCAAATTTTCCAGATGGCAGTAGGCAACTTGCCAAAACGAGTGTCAGAGTGGAGGTACTCATTGGACCAATTCCTCAAGGGGAAGAAGAAGTCACATCTCACAATACTTGATTCAAGATGTTAGAGGCTCGGATCCAACAGTTACAACAATAGATGGCGGAGGTGTTGAAGGCACAAGAGGAGTCACAGTTCGAGATCACTATGCTGAGGCGTACCGTTGCAACGATAAATGTCGAGTGAGGTGAAAGCTCCACACCACAACTTTCCTCTATGAGGGTACGTGAACCCAGGATGCTCAAAGGCGTGTGGGACGTTGGGGTGATGCAGAATTTTTTGTGGGATATGGAACAATAATTTGCGGCTGCTAGGATATCTGATGCTGAGAAGGTCAATGTGACAGTCATGTACTTCGATGGGGATGCCAAGCTCTGGTGGAGGATGAGGACCTCTGCGGAGATCAACACGGGTAGAACTTCCGTGGAAACATAGGTGCAGATGAAGAAGGAGCTCAAGGATCAGTTCCTTTCCATAAATACTTCTTGGCTCACGAGAGATGCCTTGAAGAAGCTCAGGCAGGATGAATCGGTAAAAAATTATGCGAAATCTTTTAGTTCTCTAATGTTGGATATTTAGAATATGAGGACAAATTCTTCAATTTCCTATTCGGGTTACAACCGTAGGCTCAAATAGAGTTACGGAGGCAAAACATGAAGGACGTAGTTGGTGCAATCGCGACCGCCGATGCCGTAGTAGATTTTTGTATAACGTAAGACTCTAAGACGAGCTCCTCAAACTCTTTCAAAGGCAAAGGCCATGCCCAACAGAAGAAGACCGAGGGGAAGAAAAGGAAAGATTTCAAAAAGGATGATTTTAAGGACAAGAGCAAGCAAAATGGTGGCTTTAAGAACGAGGATACGTCCTCGAAGAAAGGCAATGTTGCTTGTTACTTGTGTGGCGATCCACACTTTGCCAGAGAATGCCCAAGGAAAGAGAAGTTGAACATTCTAATTGCCGAAAAAGATGGTGAATCTTCGAATGATGCTGCACTAAATCTGATCGCCTTGCTTAATCCAATTAGTAGTGAGTCGGTCTCTTTTAATAGACTAATGTACGAAAGTGTACAGGTTGGGAAGAAGGATGTGACCGCAATAGGAGATACGGATGCGACCCACAATTTTCAAGTGGAAAAGATGGTTTGAAAGTTGGGCACAAGGGTGTCCAAGGTCCTAATGAGAATTAAAACCCTTGCGGGGAAGGCACAAGCAGTTGCAGGAATTGCTTACAACGTTCCAGTCAGCATTAGAAATTGGTGTGCCAAGATGAACTTTACCATCGTACCATTGGAGGATTTCGAGATGATATTGAGGGTCGATTTCCTTAAAACATCAAAGGTGGTATTGTATCCAAGTTTGGAAAGTATGATGATAATGAATGATCAAAATTTCTTCTCCATGAATTGCTGTAGGTTCGGTGGTGAAAAGATGCATGCTACAACTTCGGTAGCACGTGTGACGGCCATGAGCATCGAGAAAGGGTTGAAGAAGAGTATGGATACCTATCTCGCTACCATGTGAGAAATTAGTTAAGACCACGTGGTGGAAGTCGCTGATGCGGTTGCAAGTTTGTTGGAGGAGTTTCAGGAGGTGATGCCAAAAGAGTTGTCAAAAACTCTTCTCCCTCGTCATGAGATAGATCACAAGATCGAGTTGGTTCTTGGAGTGATCCCACCTATACGTGCCCCATATAGGATGTCCCCAATGGAACTGGAGAAACTTCAAAAATAACTAGGTGAATTGTTGGAAGCCAGGTTCATCCAATCGTCTAAAGTTCCATATGGTGACCCGGTATTGTTTTAGAAGAAGCAAGACGGTACACTTAGGATGTGTGTAGATTATCGAGCGCTAAACAAGTTAACGATCAAAAACAAATATCTGATACCTTTGGTTCAGAATTTGATGGACAGGTTGTTAAGGGCTGAAGTGTTCACTAAGTTGGATCTTCGGAGTGAGTATTAACCAGTGTGGATAGTGGAGGATGATGAGCAAAAGGCAACGTGCGTAACTCGATATGAATCTTACGAATTTTTAATTATGTCGTTTGGATTAACTAACGCCTCTGCTACATTTTGCAACATTATGAACGATGTACTGTATGACTTTCTGGATGAGTTCGTTGTGGTCTACTTAGACGATATCAAGATGTATAGCACTAACTTGGCAAAACATGTAGAACACTTGAGGCGAGTGTTCGAAAGATTGAGGCAGCACAAGATCTACGTGAAGATGGAAAAGTGTGAGTTTGCCCAATTGGAGATCAGATTCTTAGGTCACGTGGTAAGCAAGAGTCAGGTCAGAATGGATCCGAAAAAGGTGAAAATGATAGTTGAGTAGAAGACTCCCACGACAATACGAGAATTGCGGAGTTTTCTCAACATGACAAACTACTATAGGCGATTCATTGTGGGATACTTGAAGAAAGCGGTGCCATTGACGGACTTGCTGAAGAAGAAGCATGAGTGGTGTTGGTCGAGTGCGTATGAGAAAGCATTCGAGAAACTTAAAGCCGCCATCTCAACAGAACCTGTGCTGAAGTTGTCCGTGTTTGATCTTCCATTTGAGGTATATACTAATGCTTCGGACAAAGCCATTGGTGGAGTCCTTGTGCAGGAGGGTCATCCAGTAGTATTTGAGAGTCGAAAGCTCAATGATGCGAAGCAGCAATACTCAACGCATGAGAAGGAGATGCTTGCGGTGGTACATTACCTTAAGACATGGCGAGTTTATTTGCTTGGAACCAGGTTTGTTGTCCGGACGAATAATGTTGCTAACACATTTTTCAAGACTCAGAAGAAGTTGTCCGCAAAACAAGCCCAGTGACAGGAGCTTCTTCTCAAATATGACTTTGTGTGGGAGCATAAACCGGGGAGGCACAATAACGTGGCAGATGCTTTGAGTAGAAAGAAAGTATTTGCAGTCCTTTATTCAGTCACGAGGGTGGAGTCCAACCTGTTAGAGCAAATCAAGGCGGCAGCTTCATTAGACACCATGTACTGTAAGTTAATTTCTCAAGTTAAGGAAGGTATTGTATGCAGGTTTTGGCTCGAAAATGATAGGCTTTAATGACTAAGAGTAATCAAGTGTATGTGACGAGCTTTGATAGATTACAGAAATAGTTATGGAGACGCATAACTCGCAATGGGCTGGTCACATAAGAGTCCAACAGATGCTAGCGCTCCTATCTTGTTCCTACTTTTGGCCGAAGATGGAGAATGGCGTGAAATGTTACGTCAAGACGTGCCTCGTGTGTCAGTTGGATAAGTCGGACAGAAGGAAAGAAGCCAGTTTGCTACAACTCTTATCTATCCCCGAGAGACCGTAAATGTCGATTTCAACGGATTTCATTAGTAGGTTTTCAAAGGTGGACAACATGGCATCAATCATGGTAGTGTTAACAGATTCTCCAAGTATGCAATCCTCGTGCCAACTACTGTAACTTGTCCCTCGGATGTTGCGGCCGACCTGTTCTCCAAGAATATGGTTAAGTATTTCGAAGTTCCAGCGGATATTGTGAGCAGCCGAGACGTCAGATTTACAGGCCAATTTTGGTCGTCCCTTTTCAATCTAATGGGATGCGATTTGAAATTTTCAACAGCGAATCACCCACAAATAAATGGCCAAACAGAACAAATCAATAGTTTGTGGAAGAGTACCTACGGCATTATATAAGTGCAAGTCAAGATAATTTGTTAAGTTTACTTGATACTGCACGGTTTTGCTATAACTTGCCTAGATCTTTGCCTACGGAGAAAAGTTCCTTTAAGATTGTGTTGGGATAACAACCTCTTACAACATTAAAGATTGCTCAACAAAAGACATGTGGCAAATGTCCTGCGGCGCATAAGTTTGCGATGGAGAAGCAAGAATTGTTGGATGAGGCGAGGGACAGTCTTCGGAAAGCTTCTCGACAGATGAAAAAGTAAGGGGATCTTCGGAGAAGACTGTTAGAATTTGACGTGGAAAATAAAATTTTGTTGAAACTAACCCCACAGATTTGAAAGAAGATCTCGAGTAAGCAAGTTCATAGGAGTTTGGTGCCGAAGTACGACAAACCGTTTGAAGTGCTACATAAAGTGGGGAACATAGCATACAAATTTTCGAGCAATTAAAGGTACACCATATTTTTCATGTTAATTTTCCCAAGTCTTACTATGAGGATGCCTCAAATCTGAATAAGAGTCAGGTGAAGCGAGCTCCACCGATTGTGAGGAAACAGTTCGAAGATCAAGTGGAGAAGATCCTAGATCATCGAACAATGGGTCAACATAAGGAGAACTGACGGACCAAGTTCTTGATTCAGTGGAAAGGCAAACCTGTCGCGGAAGCTACGTGGAAGAAAAATACGACCTTGTGGCAATTCGAGAACCAAGTGAATGCTTACCTTCAGACTAATTCGATGAGGGCGTCAAATCCATCTAGTGGGGGTGGTTTGTTAGACCCTTAAACTTCTGAGCACTTCTCAGCGACCTTTACGGTAGGCCTGAGGAGGAAAGTTAGCTGGTTTCACGCATGAGAGAGGCCCGCAAAAACACTAAGGCAAGCATGGGCGAGTGGGATCGGACTTGGTGCGAATTTTGGTAAAGTCTCGGACCTTGTGAAGAATGACTCAACCCAAGCTAAGGACTTGGCCCAGCTCGGATGAATGGACCACGACTAGCAGACTTGTTGTAGAAAGCATTGGATCAATCTAATGTGCTATGTGGGCTTCGGCGAGATCACACTGCATCATCAGTGAATAGAGATCGTGGGGAGATCTTGGATGATGTGGCGACATCTGAGAGTTAGAGTTGCTATAGAACTAAACATTTGAAGATAGTAGAGATCTTCGAGGATAAAGATGTTAATTTCTTAATCGAATGTAAACTCTATCTTTCTGTTATCTTATCTTATCAGTTAGAGTCCTATTTAGATGGGGATATCATCTAATTAGTCCACGTGATGTAATCTGATAAAGATAGACGTGATCTTAGCACGATCTTATGCAGTTCAGTTTTAGTTGGATTCTGAATGTAACTTAACTTTCTAACTTGAAAGCCTATATGTTACAGCTCATTCGAGCTTTGCTCTTCTCATTTAATCAGAGAGAGCATTCCTTGTATTCTTGAGGAAAAATATATAAAGGTTGGTTTAACTGTATCTCTATGTTTCCTTGTTGTCTTTGTTTCTTATTGCTTTCGTAGCATTGTTTCTTTAAGTGTGCGAAGTAAACACTTCGAGGGTCGTTGAAGGCTGAGTTTTGCTTAAGCGGACCTAAATGAGACTGTCGTGAAAAGGGTGTTGGCAATCAACTTTGGTGAAAGTCGAGTCCCAAAGGTGACCTTTGTATCAACTAGTTTACCTACCTTATCTTCCTTAGAATGTGAATCTTGTCAGCTTGGCAAACATTCTCGACGTTCATTTCCAAAACGTATCAATAAATAGGCTACATCCCCTTTTGAGTTAGTTCATTCAGACATTTGGGATCCTTATTGAAGATCCTGTTGATTCAGTTCTTGCTCTGGATTCCTCACCTGCTACGATTCTACCTATTGAAGATCAGTTTCCTATTGCCATCAGCAAAGGTACATGGTCCACTCACAACCCTCATCCTATTTATAATTTTCTTAGTTATTGTTTATCACCATTTTATGTCTACCCTCTCTTCTGTCTCTGTTCCTTCTAATGTTCATGAGGCACTTAATGATCCCCGATGGCATCAAGCAATGGTTGAAGAAATGACTACTCTACATGCTAATGATACTTGGGAGTTAGTTTTGTTGCCCCCAAGCCATTCCACTGTTGGTTGTCATTGGATATATATCGTCAAAGTTGGTTCGGATGGTCAAGTTGATCGACTAAAGGCACGTGTGGCGGCTAAAGGGTGCCTGGTTTGGACGGTTTAGTCATGTTGTTCAAGAGTTTGGTATGATTCGATGTGAGTTTGATCACTCTGTCTTCTATAAATATACGTCATCAAAACAATGCATCTATCAGATTGTCTATGTGGATGATATTGTCATTATTGGAAGTGATCAAAGTGGGATTGAACAATTGAAGACACATCTGTTTTGTCATTTTCAGACAAAAGATTTAGGTTTACTCTGATATTTTCTTGGCATAGAAGTTGCTCAGTCCAAATTTGGTATTGTACTCTCTCAAAGAAAGTATGCATTGGATATTCTAGAAGAAACAGGGATGTCAGACTGTAGACCACTAGACTCTCATAGGGACCCTAATTCAAAGCTTTTACTTGATTAGGAGGAGCCACTTGCTGATCCAGCCGCTATCGAAGATTGGTAGGAAAACTAAATTATCTCACCATCACATGACCTAATATTTCTTTCTCAGTTAGTGTTGTTAGTCAATTCCTACAAGCTCCATGTGATAGTCATTGGGATGCAGTTATTCGAATTTTGAGGTATATTAAGGGTGCACCAAGAAAAGGATTATTATATGAAAATCGAGGTCATTCACAAATTATTGGATACTCTAATGCTGATTGGGCAAGTTCTCCATCTGATAGGCGTTCTACCTCAAGCCTGTGTGTTCTTGTTGGAGGGAATCTTGTATCTTGGAAAAGTAAGAAGCAAGATGTTGTTGCCAGGTCGATTGCAGAAGCAGAATATCGTGCAATGGCTCTAGCAACTTGTGAGCTTATTTGGTTGAAGCAATTAGTTCAAGAGTTAAAATTTACAGAAGTGTCACAAATGAAGTTATTGTGTGATAATCAAGTTGCTCTCCATATTGCTTCTAATCCAGTATTTCATGAAAGGACCAAACACATAGAAGTTGATTGTCACTTTATCCAAGAGAAAGTTGTCTAGTTGTATCACTACTAGTCATGTCAGTTCAACCAATCAACTAGCAAATATCTTGACCAAATCTCCCAGAGGTTCTCGTATTGAATTTATATGTAACAAGCTTGGTGTATAGGATTTATATTCTCAAGCTTGAGGGGGAGTGTTGAGTTATATATAGCTGTATAGTGATAAAATAGGAAGGTGTTTACTACTATTGATTGTATTTCCTATTCTAGGGTTAGACATCAACTATATAAACATGTATTTTCAACGTATAGAAAATATGAATAATAGATTTCTCTGAGTTTCACACACATTAAGGGAACTGCAAAGTAGCAAATACATGACATAATTCCTCAAACTCACACGGCTGCTTTAACTATGATCAATACCTGTGAAAGTTTCCAAGTAGCCAGCTATACGCATGCATGAATTTTATTCTAACTTCCAAAGAAATTAGATTGACAAACTAGTAATCAATGAGCAGTTAAAACAAGCAAGCTTTCTCTCTATAGCAATCATATTTACGTCATAAGACTTTTCTTTAATAGATCTCCATTCAAAATTTTGAGTCTTCATATGCAACTCAACAATTACTAATCCTGCAGGAACATCAACTTCAGCTATACATAAGAAACAGAATACTGAAAATCACCTAATTTTCTCCATGTCCTTTTGTGCATTTAGGTTCTCCATGTAGCCTGGGTCAACATGAAGAGTGTAATCGGGACCAAAGTACTCATAGTACTCATTGTAAGGCAGTTTATTATCAGGTTCTACTCCAACTGCAACTGCTGCCTGTGACACAGTAACATAAGTACTCGTCACCAGCTATAAGAGAGGTTAGGTTGACAATATACAATGAGAAAGGAAGAAAGAGACCTCATAGCACCAACAACGCGCAACATTCCGGATGGTATAGCCACCACCACCCAAGACCATCAAAGGAACATTGAAAGATCTTAGAAAACGAAGACAATCTGCATGGCCCTTCACAGACAAGTTGAAGCACCCTAACCTATCACCAGACAACGAATCTGCCCCACATTGAAGAACTACTGCATCAGGTTGGTAGACCTCCATAACTCTTTGGATGATTGGTCGAAATAGACCACGGAAAGTTTCATCATCCAGTCCATCATTCAACGGAATATTCAAAGCATAGTTCTTTCCAGGACCAGCCCCAATGTCTTTAATGTGGCCTGACCCTGGAAAGAATTCTCCATACTTATGAAAAGACACGGTCATAACTCTGTCAGTTGTGTAGAAAGCCTCTTCAACCCCATCTCCATGGTGAACATCAATGTCTACATACAGTACTCTCTGCCCAACAAGAATAAAGTAAATGCCAATCATGCCAAACACTAGCTTCAATAAGCACCAATATAAGCAAAAATAGTTAAAACGGCATTACCTTGTGAACCTTGAGCAACTCCAAAATGCCAAGAACAATATCATTAACATAACAAAACCCAGAAGCCTCGCTCTTCTTAGCATGGTGCAATCCACCAGCCCAGTTCAAAGCAATATCAGCATAACCCAGATTGAGTTTAACGGCAGCACCAATAGAGCCA
This sequence comes from Erythroxylum guanchezii, assembly GCA_025629825.1. NCBI lineage: Eukaryota > Viridiplantae > Streptophyta > Magnoliopsida > Malpighiales > Erythroxylaceae > Erythroxylum > Erythroxylum guanchezii. The sequence continues at coordinate 24,111,820 of JAOTAX010000007.1, forward strand.
CCAGCAGAGGCCTGACAAAACCCAAAAAGTCCATCAAAAACCGGACAATCCTCACCGACGTTGAACTTTCTTAGATTCCTATTGAAGGACGGGTCCAAGACAGAGGTAGGAGTGACAGAGGACAGGAACTGAACGTATTCCTCAGAGTGAAACCTGCGGATGTCTGTGGCGTCGGCAGGGAAGGGCCGGTTGATCTCCATCCGACGGTGGAGGCCGTAGTGAACGATCAAGTTGTGGGCCATACGGATTCGGTGGGGCTTCATTGGATGGCCTTGCCCGTAGTAGTAGTCGCCGATCGACGGTTCGTAGAAGTAAGTGACTCGTCGCTTGGTGGCGTCTGTTCCCGTCGACGGGAGAGACGCGCCTTCATGCGCGTCGCCCATGTCTCTTCCTTTTCTCAAAAATCGAAGTGAGCGAACGTTAAGTCAGAACTTGAGCTCTGAGAATGGCTAAATCACAGTTTTAGACCCTTTAATAATAACCAATAGGGGCCTGAATCTTGAAAGTCTTAAGAGAAAAGGGCCTCCAAAATGTACAAATTAACGTTCTGGCTCTTAGTAGAGCCTCTCATGTTACAAGAGATTTCTTCTAAGCCCAAAGTAGATTCGAGGGCTTGAGCCTAAATAATAATGAGAGGTTGGGTTCCTGTTTTTTTCATTTAAAAAGAGTCCATCAAATTTAATAATTAAAATTTTTAATTAGCTTGAATAATTCGATCATAAAAATTTTGAAATGTTTAATTTTTTAATTCAATTTTTGACTTTTCAATTTAAATTATTTTAATAATTCTTATTATTAAAAACTGATCAATTAATTAATTTGTTAATTTTTATTATTTAATAAATTCTTTTAAACTAAAATAAATCGATTAATTTTCATTTAATAATTTATTTTTCAATTAAACTTTAAATTATTCAATGGATAAGAACAATCTCTTTCAATCATATTTCAAATTCTTCAATTAATTTTATGATGGTCTAATATCAGTTAAACCTTAAATATCTTATCTCACCAATTTAACTTTCGGTCATGTTTTTAAATCATTGATCAAATTAATTAAAGTTAGGAATAGAAAATTTTAGGAATTATGGGAAATTGATAGACTCAATTTATACATGAACTATATTAACTTTAAATTTAAAAATTAGTTGTATTTATCAAAGAAATGTTAAAAATACTCAATATTTAAATGGTATTTGTAATTTTAATAAATATTATAAAATTCTAAATTGAAAATGTAAGGTATAACAAAAATCATGGAAGTCGTACATAAGGCATCATGTCTTCCGTTGAACGACAGGGTTAGATTTTCAATCAGAAGAAAGGAGAAACTTTACAATTCTAGCCTCTCTTATTACGGTAATGACTTTAGTTTTACCTCCGTCTACTACTGTACATGTCATATCGTTGTCTCAGCCATTCCCTCTTGAAACGGGAATTGCAGTGCAAAGCAGAAGCAATTTGGACCAAAGTTAGCAATGAAAGACGTTTTATTGGTGTCAAATCAAGAAAAGATTTGAAATCAACTGAGGTCATGAAATATGTAATCTGGGTCATCTCTTAGCTTTGTGATTAGACATGGAATGGAAGGTTTTTTCTTGTTATTTTTTCCTCAAGACACTCTTATTGAGTTATCTCCACTTTTGACTTGAAAAGGCAAGTGTTTACTGGGGGAGGAAGGAATGTCAAAACTATGTCTCTCGATAAAACAGTTGACAACAAGTTAATAGCCCAAGTTTTAAGTTAAGTAAGGTAATTATGTGATTAGATGAGTACTACCAAGAGTATCTGCAACGAGAGGAAAAGATCATTCAATCATCATCCATTGTTACTTCTAAGTTTCTTGTGGTTTGGACTTTTGTACATCACGTGGTAACTTAGAGTAGAATTCTCAACTGTTGGTTAGATTCAAGTTTCTTAAAATTTCAGATTTAACTAAAAATTAAATTTAATTCTAATTTTGAATAAATATAATTTGATGTTACTCGATTTTTTATGATTATTAATACTTAATATCTTATTAAATTCAATTTTAAACTATTAATTTGAAATATTAATTTTGGGTCCAATCCAATGTGAATTTTTTTGTTACATCTAAACTTTAATTAATATTTTTATTATATATAAAATTGAGATTAATTAAAGTGGGAAGAACTTATCTTTAAAAAATTCATCGAAAATATTTATTGCATCTTTTGTTATTAACATATCGTAATATTTTTCATTGCATTTTGCTAGGTATTAAATTGATCTAAATTTGTAAAAATTGAAGTTCTTGATAAGTTTAAAGATGCATTATCTTATTAAAAGGGGGAAATTATATCTTCAACCTTTTTTTTCATATCAAATTTTATTTTTATTTCAGTTATTTCAATATTTTGAGGGTGAGCCTTTGAGCAACTTTACAAATTGTTTCTTTGTGACTAGAAGGTCACGGGTTCAAGTCACAAAAACAGCTCTTTATAAAAATACAAAAGAAAGGTTGCGTACATTGTAACCCTTCCTAGATCTCCACAAAGCAGGAAACCTTATGTACTGGGTATGTTGACTTTTTTTTCAATATTCTTTCATTGTTAAAAGAATCAATCCAATTTTTGAATTATACATATGTGTGTGAGTGTGTGTGTGTGTGATTCATACCACTACCTAGCTACTGTCATATCGGCATTAGAACCGCTTCTCTTGATTGCATTGTACTACGAATTGAAGGTTAGGTTCCAGGAGTTGTTTGTGGTGCAAAAAAACTAGTCACCTGCTTTCTTCTTTTCCTAACATTAAGTGCAAGTATAACATTATCTTCTTGCTAGGTCTGGGATGGAACAATACCATTACCACTACCACTACCACCTTCAATATTTCCACAATCATCACAAAAAACTAGCAAATGAAGCTACACTACCAATTTCAAAATTCAACATTTCCCTTCTTTCATATGCTAATATTCTTCAATCAAAGTTTCCATCTGTCATTTCACATTATGACTTACTTTTTCACTTGGTTCCACATCTCCTTTAACCTCAGCTAAATGCTTCTTTAATCGAGTTATTCCTCCACCTTTCAAATGCTTATTACAAAACAAGCAACTGCTATGGTTCCTCATACCAGAAACCAATGCAGCATGAGCCCAAGCTGGATCACTATATCTTCCTGAAGTGGTTTGATCAGGAGTACTTGAACTTCCTTCCATTTATCTGTAAAAATAAATGAATGCATGTATCAAAATAAAGAACACATAATTTCATTACACAAATACGCATGTCCATTTTATATAAAATAACTCATACATCATACACAATTCAATTTCATCGAACACAAGTCATCATAAGTCAAAAACTAACAATTTAATTATTCAACAAACATAAATTACATAAAACATACATAAATAATTTCCATTTTCAACAATCACTAAACATACATAAACAATTTATAACATTTTGTAACAATTTCAATTCAATCATTACAAAACATAAGTAAACAATTTCTATTTCCAACATTTTCCATTCCCAATAATTTTCAACAATTCCATTCTAACAATATTGAACTATTTC
>JAOTAX010000007.1:24178355-24191101 GCA_025629825.1 Erythroxylum guanchezii
TCAGGCCAAAGTTGACAACTCATGATCTTTGAATTAGACACCTTAAATCTTACTTATACTGAAATTTAGTGCCCTCGACAATTCGATACCATATAGGTTTTGTTTTTATGAAAAAACAGAGTCATAGGTTTGATCTATTTATTCTAGATTTCATCAATATAATCAGTGACGGATCCGAGGGGGGCTGGCAAGGGCTATAGCCCCCCCAAGACTAAATTTTTTTTCAGAATATATACATATATATAGTTCCTTGCCTCTACAAAAAATTTGTGGTTTAAGTTCTTGCCCCCCCAAGACTAAAATCCTGGATTCGTCGTTAAATATAATTAATGTTGTTTTATATATAATAAGCAAAAAACCAGTTCGACCTGCTCTTTGATCTAGAATGGGAAGTTTCAATTTCAGCTTATAAAATTTTCGTGAAACTCTTGCTTTCCAAATGTTCTAACTGTTATTATGTTCCAAGTTATTGCCGCTAAGATGACAAAAATATTCGGCTCGACTTAATTCAATTGAGTTAAACATGTTAGTAAATTTGATTTGATTAATTTTTAAATCAAATTAAAATTACTACTGTGAATGAAAGCTAGTGTCTTCCTTCCCGACATTGTCTGGAAGAACAATATGATTTGGAACCCTACCCAAGTTGGAGAAAGGAGCAATAGAAAGCGAGAAGACGAACTCTACCTGAGTCGGTACCTCAAGAACTCCAGCAACAGAAGTCATAATTTGAGAAATTTTCAGTTGTGACACAACAACGTTTGGTGGTTTGATGGATCAGTTAACTCTGTATAAGCTTAAGTTGCATCATATTAGAAGCCTAATGACACTCTTATAAAAGGACTTATGTCGTTATAATTTAACTTATTCTCATGAATCTAGAGGTAAGGTTGGCATTAGGATAGATAGGTCCGACCTTCTTTACGTTGCTTGAAAATTTTGATGCTTTTAGATTAAGGCGAGTAAGAAGTCAATAAGTCAAATTCAAGTTGATTGATCTTTGAATCCAAATTCTAACCAAAATAACATTGATATGATGGTCTAAAACAACATTCTGGTTTGTCTCTAGTAATTGGCCTATGCTAACTAGCCACAAGGCCTCAACTTTCTGACTCTGTAATTTCTTCAGGAACCTAGACAAGGGATGAGGCTAACATTATATCGACTATATTCCTATTGTCTCATACGAAACATATAGATTCCAAGTTGACAGGAACGGCCACTTGTTGCCTACCTCACCATTGTCTCTATATAACCTGGTACTACGTTTTATCTTTTCAATCATCAGACCTTGCAGAAACAATGAGATCAACAACAAAGATTTATGTCTTTCTCCTCTACCTCGTCGGAGCTGCATTCCTGTGTCAGGAATTTTGCGGTATGTACTCATGTTTCAGTTTTGTATAGATGGAGGGTTAAGTGCTTGATTCATTACTTGGAACATTAACCTTGATTACGAATGGCAAATTTTGTCCAGTCCACCTGTTAAGTATTTTTAGGCTTGGACTGAAAACCTGATCAGGCCTAATTAATTTTTTAATTTTTAAAAATTCAAATTGACATTTTATATAAAAATTTGTTATTTTTCAATCAAACAATTCGAGCCTAAGCTCTACCTAAAGTTTGAAATTTTTAAAGAAAAATATCTGAGTCTGACCCGAGACTCAATCAACTTAAATTAGATTCGTTAAATTTGGATCGGACTGAATTGAACTGAATTTTTTTTCCCGTCATCTCTAATTTTATCAACAACTAACAAGTTAGCCTTAAATTGATTAGACTTGGAGTTGAATTCAAATATGAGGATTAATGACAACATTTTGGTTTAACTTATCAAACCATTATCGTTTTGATCTATAAAGTTAATAAATTTCATACTAAGATGACATCTTTTTTAAGAATTAAGTGAAAATCTGACCCACATCATTTTAAATGACTTGATTAGAATTGAATTGTTTCTTAACAGCATTAGATAGAGCCAAATTAGAATGAGGTTGGTCCAACCCGGTTCATTGCCAAAAATAATCTTAATTATATGAGTAGTATCTACAATTATGACAATAATTTAAAAGCATGCCTAAATCTCAATTCATATATAATATATTGTTTCAAATATTAATTAAAGAAGTAAAAACCAATCACATTTTAAATATATATACTTATATTTTTCCATAAAAATAACAGATGCTAAAGTGATGATGGAGTACATCGGAGCAACGGGGGCTCGTGTAAGCTTTAATGAAGTTCCAGTGAAAGACAAGATCGACTTCTACTTCATACTTGGCTTCGCCATTGACGCAGACTCCTCCGGTAACCCTCAAAATGGCATATTCTCTCCATATTGGGCGGACAGTTTAACACCAGCCTCCATCGCAACCATTAAAAGCCGTCATGCCAATGTCAAGGTCTTGGCTAGTCTTTCTGGTTGGAGCATCAACGATAATGTCCTGACATGGTACACCCCAAAGAACCCTAAACTCTGGATATCCAACGCTTTCAAGTCCCTAAACTCCATTGTCAAGAAGTACCATCTCGATGGTATCGATATCGACTATGAAACATTTCCTAAGAACGACTCCAGCTTTGCTTCCTGCATCGGTGAGCTCATCACCAACTTGAAGAAGCAAAGGGTTATCTCTGTGGCCACCATTGCTCCATTTCATAACACTATTAAACCCTACGTAGACCTCTATCGAAAGTTCGGGCTAGTTATCGACTATGTTAACTATCAGTTCTATACCGACAAGATCAGGGTTCCTCCAAAGTTCTCGGAAGTGTTCAAGCTGCGCGCGAGCCAGTTTGATAGAAATAAGTTGTTGCCAAGCTATGAGGTCAATGGAAGAGGTATTCAAGGTGATGAATTCTTTGATGTTTTAAGATTGTTGGAGAAAACTGGATTTTCTGTTAAAGGGGTGATGATCTTTTCTGCTGATGCTTCTTCTGCCAATGACTATTATTATGAGAGGAAATCTCAGGATTTCTTGCTAAAATCCAAATGATAAGTTGTAATTTGTATCTTTGAGTCTTCCTCACAGTTCTTTTTACACGTTCTTTTTAGAGTTAAGTGCTACATCTCTTATAATTGAAGTAATAAATGTTGGAGTATGACTCAATTTTCCCTCTAATGTACAACAAATTGTGTCTCTCTATTGTTGCCTTGTTTTTCATCTGACAATCAGGAGCATAATATAAGATACAACTAGCATAATTTGTCCTTTTTGTTGTGTAAAAGAAAGTTGTTGTGTAGCCGACACAATTTTGTGTTCAATGTTATTGTCCCTCTCGGTTTATATATATTTTCATACGAGACTTGTTTTAGACATGTGACTGAATTTTTCAACTTTCTTGAGAGATTATGTGAGAGTTTCTAAAACACCTTGTAACCCCTTCTTTGAAAATAGTGAAATTGGTTTTTTGCTCCGTAGGTTTTTTTCCTAGCACTCAGATTTCTCAAGTAATTTTAGTATTTATGTAGGTTTCTCTTTTTTCTTATTTGTGACTCCCTTTGATTGTGTTTCTACATTTATTCTCTACCAAAGTTGTTCCTAGGAATTGGTATCAGAGCCTTGCTAATCTCAATCAAGGAACAGTTCACTATGTCAACTGGCATTAATTCCACATTGAGAAATTTGATGGAAATATTAGTTACGTAATTTGGCATGTCCAAATGAAGGTTGTTCTTACACAACACAGATTGAAGAAAACCTTGGACAAAAAATCTAAGAAGCTAGACACTACGAGTGATGAACAATGGGAAGACCTCAATGAGAAAGCCCTTTTGACGATCCGGCTATGCCTTTCTTAAAAAGTTCCACACGAGGTAATTAACAAACTATGATGGCTGGGTTGTGGTTAAAATTGGAATCACTTTACATGACAAAGAGCCTCCCCCATAAGCTCCGTCTTAAGGAACTTTTTTTCACCATTCGATTGCAAAAAGGTACCTCTATCCAATTGAGTTCAATTCTATTTTGATTGATCTTGAAAATCTTGATTTGAATATTGATGATGAGGATAAAGTTGTTTTTCTTGTTTGCTCAATTCCCCCTTCATATAGGCATTTTAAAGAAATCATGTTGCATGACAATCGTGATACTTTGTGCTTTGAGGATGTTAAAACAAACTTGTTGTCTAAGGAAAATTTTGACACTAAAATTTTATCAGTGACTCAAGGTGAGGGTTTGATTGTTAGGGGAAGGACTCATGGAAAAATAATGATAAGAATAAGAAGAAAGGCAGGTCAAAATCTAAAGGCAAAAATTCAAGTAAAACCTTTCGTTCTTGTAAGAAGCAAAGGCATGAGATTTTTTAGTGTTATAAGTTGAAAAATAAAAATGAGAGAAAAGAGAAGGCCAAAGGTAAGCAACAAGAAAAGTCCATCGAGGCTAGCATTATTGACACAGATTTTAAGGGTGATGTTCTTTTAGTTGCTGGCATTGGGCAAAGGTTGAAGAACGAGTGGATAATGGATTCAAGCTGTACATTTCATATGAGTCCTCAAAAGGACTAGTTTTCAACCTATGGGCCATGTGATGGCAGTTTTATTTTTATGGGTCAATTCTCAGTGTAGGGTTATCGACAAAGGTATATCAAGAATAATACACATGATGGTGTCATTCGTACCTTGACTAAAGTCAAACACATCTCCGATTGAAAAAGGAATTTCATCTCGCTCAATACACTAGAATCTCTTGTTTGTAAGTACTTTACTTAAGGTGGAGTTTTAAAGGTAATTAAAGGAGCTCTTATGTTACTAAAAGGTACTCGTTGTGGTAGTCTATACATTTTTTAAGGTTTTACCATTATAGGCTCGACTGTAGTTATATCCTCTACTCTCCACTTTGATGTAAAAAAACTTTGGCACATGCGTTTAGGTAACATATGTGACAAAGACATGTTAATTTTAAGTAAGCGTGGTTTGTTGGATGGTCAAAACACTACTAATATTGATTTTTGTGAACATTGTGTTTTTGGAAAACAAAGAAAATTAGTTTTTCTATAGGTCTCCATAGGACCAAGGGCATATTTGATTACATTCATTCTGATCTTTGGGGTCGTTCCAAGATTCCTTCCTTACGAGGAAAAAGATATCATATGACCATAATTGATGATTTTTCACGCAAAGTTTGAGTTTGTTTCTTAAAACATAAGAATGAAGCTTTCATCACTTTTAAGTAGTGGAAGATCTTAATAGAGAACCAAACTGGTGAAAAGGTGAAAAGGTTTTACATTGATAATGGTCTTGAATTTTGTGAACATAAGTTTGAAGTTTTTTGCATGCAAGAGGACATTGCTAGATATAAGAATCTAGTTGGCAGGCCCCAGAAGAATGTCGTTGCAATAAGGATGAATCATACACTAATAGAAAAAGCTCAATGTATATTGTCCATTACTAAGGTGTGGCACCGACATGATCTATAGGCTGAAGTTATTTCTACTACAACTTATTTAGTGAATCGTTTGCCTTATAGATCACTTGATTGAAAAATTCCAGAGGAAGTTCGGACTGGTAACTCTAGTGATTATTCTAATTTAAAATAATTAGCATTATTTCAAAAAATTTTGTGAATTTGAGGTACATTTGGACTAGGACAAATGCCAAGTGGTAGGATAAATTGATAAATGAAAATTTTGGATGATTAAGTCTAAAATTGAGTGACATTTAGCATAGTTAAATGTGTGACAAATGGACTAGTAAGTAAATGAAAATTGGACCAATTAATGTGTGACACGTGGACCAATAATTAGGAGACATATGGACTGACTAAATGGTGACATTTGGTAGCTTTTGGAAGGGATAAGTGGCTTACATGCTTAAGGACACATGTTGAAATAGTATGGTGACATCTAGCACCTTAAGTGTAATGTTTCTACATGTTGTTTCAACCAAGCTCATTCTCTTCTCTCCTCATCTCTCACCACTGAAACTTGCTTCTGTCTTCCCCTTCTTGTGTTTTTCTTGAAGCTATGCTAAATTACCACACTAAATACATACTTTTACCCATCACAAAATAGCTAAAGAACCAGCTGATTGTTGTTGTTTCATTATAGCTGAAAGTCAGTTAATTCCATCTGGAATGTGTGATGATTCTGTATATTTGGAGTACTGATTTGGAGTGATTTTTTGAGCTGGTATTAGAACTGAATAAGTAAGTAAAATATTAGTGTTTATGGCATGTTAAATGGTTTGAGAATGATGTGTGAATTGGACTGAAATGCATGAGATATTCGTGAAGATGTATGTTGGAATGTTATGAACTGGAGAATTTTCATTGCATAGACTTCGGTATTTTGATTATATCTTGAACTTTAGATTTCCAAATACATTGATTCTTAATTCAGAATAAATTAGAGACATATGTCTACAAATTTCCTGAAGAAGTCTAATGTTAATTCTATCTCTAAGAATTTCAAAATCTGGCTGGAAGTAGAGTTAGGAGTTCTGTTACAGTTTAAAAATAGTCTAAAGTATTTTAGGTATAACATTCAGTATACTGAATCAAATTGTACAATTTTGGTGTTATTAAAAACTGGAAACATAGTGGAACAATTGTCTAGAAGAAAGTGTTACTGAAATACATCATTTTCCTTGTCATAATGATCATCCGAAGTTATCCCGAAAGGGGATGTTAGGATGAAAATTCTGAGGTGTGCTGGAATTTGATAACTGGAATGTTTTTACTGAACATGCTTCGGTGTTTTGGTTATATTTTGATCTGTAGATTTCCAAATGAAATAATTCTTGTTTTCAATTGAACTAGAGACATTTAGCTACAAATGTTAAGAAGAAATTGAAATTGAATTCTGTTCTTAAGGGTCTTGAAATTTAGCTTGAAAGTAAATTTTGGCTTAGGCAGTAGCATTACTAGGGACAGAAATCATGTCCTGTTGTTATTGAATAAACTGTATTGATATAGGCTAAATCAAACAAAGGTTTCTTCACAAACGTTATAGCTTCTTCTCTTAGCTTTTTATTGGTATAAAGTTTGTAATTTTTAGATATTGGAATTGAGAGATATGAGGTGTATAACTTGAATGCATGATCATGTATTAGCCAAATGTTCAAATATATGCAGTCTGTGGTATTGTGAGCATAACTCATAGAATACTGAATCAAATTAGATTATCTTGGACTCATTAGAAACTTAAGACATGGTTGAACAATTTTCCAGAAGTAAGTGTTGCCAAATTATTTTATTTTCCTGATGATAATGAACATACAAAGTTGACCCGAAAGTATATTGTTAGAAAAATTTGAATTGATCAATTGAGTTATGAAATTAGTTTCACATTGTTTTATTATGGTCCAAACCCGAAGTACAAATTATTAATGAGGGTTTTGATATATGAATGATATGGTAATAAGAATTCGATAAGATACCTGGGATTTTTATTGAACATACATTGTGCACTTTTGATATACATAGATGTGTATAAAGGCATGTTTATACATTTGTGCAAAAAGTGTGATATTTGTAAATGTGTTTTGTATGATACAAATGAGCACATTGGACGTCAGTCAGACATTACCGGACTATCCAGGTAATAGCATATTGGAGCGTACTATGAGTCAACCTAAATGATTTACATTAAGATTGATTGAATTTGTTTGAATTCCAGTTATTAACTGTTTGTGATTTGTATATGAATTCCGGACTTAAAGTCCAAGGAGTTAATATTTGGGAATGTATTGGAAGTATTCTGATTGCTGTGAAATTATGAATGATAATTGTATTCTGTGATTTGTTTATGAATTCCGGACTTAAAATCCGAGGAGTTAATATTTGAGAATATATTGGAAGTGTTCTGATTGCTGTAAAATTTTGAATGGTAATTGTATTCTGTGATTTGTTTATGAATTTCGGACTTAAAATCTGAGGAGTATATTTGGGAATATATTAGAAGTGTTCTGATTGCTGTGAAATTCTGAATGATAATTGTATTATGTGATTTGTTTATGAATTCTGGACTTAAAGTCCGAAGAGTTAATATTTGGGAATGTATTGGAAGTGTTCTGATTACTGTGAAATTCTGAATGATTTTTGTATTCTCAAAGAAAGTTGAATACCGGACTTAGGTTTAATGACTTTGAAATTCTGACTGTGCATCATATGTGACTGTTGTACATGGAATATTCTGTATTTGATGCATTTCATAAAATGCATGCTCAGATAAAGGCGTTGTGACAAGAGCAGCTAGTATAAAAGCGCTTGCATGTAGAACTTTGCTCCGTGATTTCTGTTTCTGCATGTAGAATTATGCTCCGTGATTCTGTTCTGATTGAGCCCAATGGGCCAGTATCTGTATAAGTATGTGATAGGCACTCGGTCATAACAATAATAACGAATCTGAAGTCTCATATGCATCTACATTTGTATAAATCACTGTGATTACGAATATGTTCTGAATTTATGTTGAAAGCATGATATGCCATTATAATGTGAGTATTTGGATTATATTTGTATTACACATGATTTGAATGAATATATGTAAAATATGTGATTTGTGTATATGACTTAGGTGAAATCATTGATGATGGTTTGCTTATTGAGTTCGCAAAACTCATAAAAATTGCAACATGAATTTTTAGGCACGAGACAGGAGACATAGTTCCTTAACTGGACTAGAGGAACATTTGAAACTTAGTTATGGCTCAAAGGTCTGTCAGCTAACATCAGAAGAGTTGTACTTTTTGTATTTTGTAGTTTTTATCTAGAACTTGTTTCAAGTTTGTAAAATACTATGTAAGCTTTTGTGAATGAATGCAATGAATGTTGTTAAAAATTTCTTGACTTTTAATTATGTTAGTTGATGCCAGGTGTAAGTTGCATTTATTTTTGCTGTAACATACTGTTATTATAGGATATGTACTTGAATGTCCTTGGATGTTCGGGTATATACTTTATGGTAGTGGGATGTTGCATTTTTGGTATTAGAGCATGGTTTGGCATCTTTAGGGACAAATATGAGTTGAGATATAATAAATAGTGAGATATTTAGATAGTGATCACACTTTTGTTTGTTATAGGTCACCTTCCATAGGAGATCAAATTGGAGAGTCAGCTGACATGGAGTATGTAGAAGCCAATTTAGAGTCTCCTGTACCTGAGTTTGCTCAAATGCCTCTGAGAATTCTTGTGAGGCGAGAAAGAAGATATGATAAATTGAGAAAGCAGGGGGCTTTGGACTTCTACAGAAGTACAGGCCCAGCTGAGGCAAAAAGGTGGTTAGAGAGAACTAAAAGAGTGTTCGATCAGATAGACTATGAAGCAGGTGAAAGATTTGATCATGCGGTCTCACTACTGCAAGGTCCCACAAACCATTGGTGGAAGACTATTCCAGGCAGTTTTGCCAGACCTTGTAGTTTGACTTGGGAAGATTTTCTAAGAGTGTTTCGAGAGAACTATATGCTGAAGATTTATATGGATCGGAAGATGAAAGAATTTTTAGACTTAAAGCAAGGCAGGCTCACAGTGGCAGAGTATGAGATAAAATTCAATGAGCTAATGGGGTATGCAACTGCATTGGTCCCAACAGAGGAAGACAAATGTAGATGGTTTAAGGATGGTTTGAACATGGAGATCAGAACGAGGCTAGTCATTTCTAATCTGGGTAGTTTTACAGAACTCTAAGTGGCCTCGATCAGAATTGAATAGCTGTTAAGGATAGTCAGGTAGAGTATAGACAGGCGGTCTGAGGCAAGAGGCAGGATGAATCTTAGGTTGAGTCTGGCAGAAGCTTCAGAAAGCGCCAGAACAGATCGTCTCGATTCTAGTCTAGATCGAGATAATCTGGGTCCCGATCAAGAGGTGAATTTGTTCAGTTTAGGAGAGGTAGAGGACAAATGTCCTCTAACCAGTCTCAACAACTGCCTGATTGTGAACACTGTGGTAAAAAGCATAGTGGTGAATGTTGGTGAATAACGGGAGCTCGTTTTCGTTATGGTTCTGTAGACCATATGATCAGAGATTGTCCTGAGATGTTAGGACCACAGTCTGGAGTTAGAGGACGAACAGTGACTGAGACAACGGTTCAACAGAGTAAAGCTGGCAGAGCTACACAGAGAGGCCGAGGTAGAGGCAGAACTTAGTCAGTAGGGCCCACTGTCAGGACTAAGGTACGAAGTAATCAACTGCAATCTCAGGTCAGGGTTTATGCCATCACCAGATAGGAGGTGTAGAACTCCCCAGATGTGGTAGCAGGTGTGTTGAATGTTTTTCATTTTGAAGCATATGCATTGGTAGATCCAGGATCTACACATTCATTTATCACACCACATCTGGCATCTAGATTGCATTGTGAGAGAGAGATACTAAAATGTGGGTTAGAGGTGAGTATTCCAATGGGTAGTACAACAGTGATTGGTGAGGTATGTAAAAGGTGTATAGTTCGGATCAGGCAGAGTTAGAAGCTGATCTGATTGTATTGCAGTTAAAGAAAATTGATATAATTCTTGGCATGGATTGGCTTATAGCTCATCGGGCTGTACACATTCATTTATCACACCGCATCTGACATCTAGATTGCATTGTGTGAGAGAGAGACTGAAATGTGGGTTAGAGGTGAGTACTCTAGTGGGTAGTACAACAGTGGCTGGTGAGATATGTAAAAGGTGTATAGTTCGGATTGATCAGGCAGAGTTAGAAGCTGATCTGATTGTATCGTAGTTAAAGGAAATTAATATAATTCTTCGCATAGATTAGCTTACAGCTCATCGGGCTGTAATGAATTATTACACTAAGAAAGTAGTTCTTGAATCTTCCAATCAGTCGAAAGTAGTGTTTCAAGGAGTTAGTCAGGCTGTGCAGCCTGACTAATTTTATTTATGAGTGTGCTGAAACTGATCCGAGATGGATATGAGGCTTATCTGGCCCACGTAGTTAACACTCGGAATGAGCAAACCATTCAGGATATTCCAGTTGTTAGAGATTTCCTGGATGTGTTTCCTGCAGGACTACCAGGTTTACTCCCAAAAAGGGAGACGGAGTTCACCATAGACCTTGTTCCAGTTACCGCCCCTATATCAATACCTCCATATAGGATGGCACCTATAGAACTGAAGAAGTTGAAAACCCAATTACAAGAGTTATTAGATAAAGGCTTCATCAGGCCTAGCTTGTCGCCTTGGGGAGCTTCGGTATTGTTTGTAAAGAAGAATGATGGAACTCTGAGATTGTGTATTGATTATCGGCATTTGAATCGGATAATAGTTAAAAATAAATATCCATTACCGAGAATCGATGATTTGGTTGATCAATTACAGGGAGCTCAGGTGTTCACAAAGCTAAACTTGAGATTGTGATATTATCAGTTGAAAATAGCTGAGGCGGATGTACCAAAGAGTGCATTTAGAACGAGATATGAGCACTTCGAGTTTTTGGTAATACTGTTTGGATTAACTAATTCGCCGGCAGCTTTTATGGCCTTAATGAATAAGGTATTTCAACCTTATTTAGATCGTTTTGTAATTGTCTTTATTGATGACATTTTGGTGTATTCGAAGTGTACAGAAGATCATACTACACATATGAGATTGGTTCTCCAGATAATGAGGGTGAAACAGTTATATGCCAGGTTTAGTAAGTGTGAATTTTGGCTTAATCAAGTAGTATTTCTGGTTCACATAGTGTCTGGACAGGGTATTCAAGTGAACCCAAAGAAAGTAGAAGCAGTGATGAAGTGGGAGGCTCCGAGGAATGTGTCTGAGATCCGGAGTTTCCTTGGATTAGCTGGTTATTACAGAAGGTTTGTCAAGGGGTTTTCACTAATCTCAGCCCCTTTGACAAAACTTCTGAGAAAGAATGTGCCTTTTAGATGGAATGATGATTGTCAAAGGAGTTTTGAGGAGCTAAAGCATCGGTTAACATCAACACCGATGTTAGTTATTCCATTTGGCTCTGGTGGTTATGTTGTGTATAATGATGCGTCACACCAAGGTTTAGGATGTGTACTGATGCAGCATGAAAAAGTAATCGCATATGCATCAAGACAGTTAAGGTCTTATGAGTTTAAATATCCAGTACATGATCTAGAACTTGTTGCAGTGGTATTTACCTTGAAAATTTGGAGACACTATTTGTATGGAGAAACCTTTTAGGTATTCACCGATCATAAGAGTTTGAAATATCTGTTAAGCCAGAAAGAGTTGAATATGAGACAGAGGCGATGGATCGAATTGTTGAAAGATTACGATTGTACAATTGAGTATCATCCTGGCAAAGCTAATATGGTAGCTGATGCCTTAAGTCGGAAGTCCAATAGCAGTGTGGCATAAGTGCAGTTATCGAGGTTACCAAACCTAGTTCATTTGAGAGCATTGAACGTTGAATTGAATGTCGGGCAGAATGAAACATTGATAGCTACATTGAATTTGAGACCGGTATTGCTTGATAGAATCAAAGAGACTCAGAACAGAGATCCAGACTTACGCTGCGTATGGTTGCTGTCTCTGGTAGTTGGAGACGGAACGGAACAGAACAGAAATATAGAGATGAAACAGAACAAAAACTGAGAACAATGAGGTGTTTGGTTATGGTGGACAGAACAGAGAAAACTGTCTCTGTCTCAAGGACATAATGTGTTTGGTTGCAGGGGACAGAACGAAAAAATAGTGCAAATAATGAATATGTCCCTGGTCCTTAATATGATTACAAATATGTAATTCATTGTTACTTTTATTATGAATGGATTGTAATAATAAATTTGAATAATAATAAATACAAATTATATAATAATAATAATAATAA
>JAOTAX010000007.1:24212991-24223970 GCA_025629825.1 Erythroxylum guanchezii
AGACAAAATAAGCTTTAAGAAAATAATCCTAATAAAAATAATTCTTCAACCCATTTTCAAGGGTCCCAATTTCGACCATAACATAACATATCCAATAGTCCAGTACCATTTGACAGCAATTTTCGGTACCGAAAATCAGTCGGTTCGCCACTTAGCGATTTTTTTTCGGTCCGAGAATTTTCTCCGGAAAAGTCCAGAAAAATTTCTAAAAATCCCTTAAAAATGTAAAACACACAAAAACACACTCCAATAAATTTTTCAAACACAATTTCCACATTATTCACAATAAATTCCGTTTAAGCCCAAATACCAGGAATGTCATGCATGCATGTACAGATATTTTTCACATGCAAAATTCTACTGTTCACTAATACCAGTATGCATGGAAATTTCCAATTAGTCCCAATCACTCACACCCATATCCAATTTACTATTTTACCCTTCCCGTCGGGGGTGGGATGTTACACCCACGCTCCGGTGACATGGCAATTTTTTGACTAGCTCAAAAATAGTTAGAAATAATTTTAAAAATTATCAAATATTATGTACATCAATTTTTATAAAAGCAGTGTATTGAAATTCTTCATATTTGTTAAATAAAAATTTAAAAAGGGTTATGTTTTTATAAAAATGCATGAATTCGATTAAATTGAGTCGTTGTTGATTAGAATTTAGATTATCTAGATGTATTGAGTATAAATGAGGGTGTATAGGTTGAAAATTGGTACATTTGAATTATGATTAGATTTATTATGAATTTTTGCGAAGTAAATGTGGACTTAATTAGGCGTGGACATGTAGTTTGGAGGCCCAAATCGAGCTGTAGTTACTGGTAGTTATAGAAGTGTATTTTCATTGCATGAATGGCCCTTATTTTGGAAGGGGATGTCCGTTTTATAGGCAAAACTTTGTTGAATTTTCAATAGGCTCCTCATAAAACGTGATATCGTCATTTTTAAATAGAAAATAAAGCTCCTTATTATTGAGTCATGGTCTTATTCTCAAGATATCTAAAATTGGTTTACGTTTTAAATCTTAATGATTATTTATGCTTTTCTTTCTATAGATCAATCAGGATCAAAACCCTCCACTTCGAGACACTAAGGTCGACGCGAAGAAGCACATTCTATCTGTGAGTTAATATTCATGATTATGAACATGCATTAGAATTTGATATTCATCATGAAAATCACCATCATTATTATATGCACTCATGACATTCATACATATGGGTTGACATATGTATATATATTTTTGTTTTACAACATTGTGCTTGTCTTAATATATGATGATGTGGAGGATTGTTGTGGTATAAGCTACCTGGTAGGTGTCACTAGGCTATGCACACAGTGAGTCAATTGGTCAGGTATAGCTTTGGGTTAGCATTGGATCCATTGATTGAGATACGATGCAGTTGGGGCGGCTCCGTCGAGCTTGCTATATATGGTATATGATAAGTGGCATGATTGTGGTGGTTCAGATGAGCTTGCTCTCAGACAACAATCATGTCATAGTGAGACTGTGGCGGTTTGGTTGGGCTTGCTCTCGAATGACAATCCTGTCATAGTGAGGTTGTGGCGGTTGGGTTGAGTGTGACTTTTAGACAGTAGTCCACTACATCAGACTAAATGACCCATGTGGAACAAGAGAGTCCCTATGACTATAATATGTGGGTAAGAGGTATGTTATATGGTCATTCATCAACCCTTCACAGTTATTTGTGATTTGTGATTGTGATGAATATATGACATAATATTGATATAAAAAATGCATTCATGTTTACGAACAAAATCATTATGTTATGAACTTGCATTTATGTATGTAATACATTATAAATATATACATGTATATGTATCATTTGAAATCTTTAGGAGTGCATAATATAATCATAATATTAATTCATTCAGCAAGATCTAACTCCCCTAAACTATTTTTCATGATCTTCTTTTCAGATCTCTTTAACAGGGTACTTCGTCGATTTTCTTCCTATCTAGCGTTTCAATGTATGTTTGTTGGTGACCTTTGACTCTAAAGTTGTAATAGTCTTGTATATGTTGGATTTCCCTTATATTAACTATTTCAACATTGTAGCACATTGAGTATTGTATATTGTTAAAACTGTTTGATTATTATCAGCATGAGTTTAATAATTTTGAAATCTCAACTTTATTAAGAATATAAGGATTTGACAACACTTTAGGCGTGCTAAGAGTCCAGTAAACCTTAAGTTTACTACTCCTTTAACACCGATCACAGTCTAAGGTTCGGTCGTGGCAGTTGCCTTAAGATTTTTAACGAATCATATAATTATTTATCTAAAAAGTAAAAATAATCATAGAAACAATTTTAATTATCCAAAAAAAATATGATGGTTCAAATTTTTTTAAATTATTCATAATCTTATCTTTATTATGAACATAGGGATTTGATGGTGTTTTAGCCTTTTAGTCTTGCTAAAGGTCCAGTAAACCTTAAGTTTACTACTCCGTTAATGCTGGTCACAGTTCAAAGTTGGGGTTGTGACAATATATATATATATATTCGACTAATTATGGCTTCAGGTCAAGTGATAAACTCATTTTTGATGATCATTTCCATATTTAAACTCAAAAGATTTAAGATTTTTATCAAAAAAAATTTTAGAATAATTACATTAAGATCTTAAACCAATCATATAATTATTTATCTAAAAAGTAAAAATAATAAGGTTAAAAAAGATTTTATATATATATATATATATATAACAATTTTTGAATGACTTATTTGGTTAAATGTTCGATTAATTAAAATAAGATGAGTGATAAAATCATTATCATTTCAATATTTAAATTCAAGATCTTTAATAAATAAAAATCTTGAATAGCTACTTAAGATCTTAAACCAATAATATAATTATTTATTTAAAAAGAAAAAGTAATCAGTTGAAAAAAAGATATTATATATATATATATAATGACTTCAGATCAAGTGATAAACTCATTTTAGACCATCATTTCAATATTTAAATTCAAAAGATTCAACTCCTTTAACAAATAAAAATCTGAGTACAGTAGTTACCTTTAAAACTTATTTTGGTGATATTATTTTCACCGTATTAAAATTAATAATAATCCAACGCAATCAATCCTACTAATGGCAACCAATGAAGCGCGAGGGAGACCAATTCCTGAACTAAACCAACGGGCCCAGCCATTTGCTTAGCGATAAAGAAAGCACGGGAAACAAAGAAAGCAGGTGTTTGTGTATTGGTCAACAAGAAACGAGGAGTGCTCTGCCTTATCCAGTAAGTCAGAACGCACCGTATTTATACCTCACCCCACACAAATCACACTACACGCGCATCTGATTCTTCGTAGTCGCTCTCCCTTCTACCTCTCTGATCGTCTCCCTTTTGTATCGCCATCATCTCTAGAATTCTTCATCTGTATTAGGGTTTCTGATTTCTTTCTCTTTAACCTGTTTCTTTCTTTCTTTCTTCTTCTGGTTTTACTTGTAGCGTGCTGAAGTTATGGAGTTTTCCACTATGGTGATCAAGGTACTATACTTTTTTTTCTTACTTGCTACGGTTTTCTTCATTGCTCTTTGGAATTTGTTTCTATTGGTATACGCTGTCTTACTTCTTTTTTATGTCAATTTTGCTCTGCCTTGATTTGGACGACCGTAATATTTAGATTCCGAATTCTAAGTTGATTAGGGATTACTTTTCTTTTTATGGAATGTACATCGTTCTGTATAAATTAAATATTTTTATTCTTATTATTTTTCTCTCATCGGTTTGTGATTTTAAGGCGTGGTAGAGGGCGCTATATTTACGTCGGTTGCCATCTGTTTTCGTTTACATGCTTAGCTAATTTATTCTTCTGCAATGGCTATTTAACTTTTACATCATCGACTGGGATTTGTATATTACTTTCTGTTTTTATGGTTATGAACTCATTTTGATTGCTATGCTTAACTAAGGATTTTAGTATTGTTTTACATGATCAAATTTCTTATTCTCATATTACAAATATTGATTGTATCTGTAGGTTAAGTGTGGTGATATCCTGAGACGATTTAACACTTCTGTCAACGAGGATGGCCAACTGGGTCTTGACATGGTTGGATTGAGATCAAAGATCCAAGGTCTTTTTAATTTCCCTCCTGATTCCGATTTTACACTCACTTACGTTGATGAAGACGGGGATGTTGTGACACTTGTTGATGATGATGATCTTGCTGATGTTATGAGACAAAATCTAAAATTTTTGAGGATTGATGTACTGGTTCGTAATGACAAATGTGGGAAATCATATGCTAGATCCAGTGGTAGTTCTACCCCGAGGAGATCAGGTCAAGTTGAAAGCGCCTTATCAAACATTAACTTGTTAAAGTCTGTGCCAGAGCCATTGCGAGAAGAGCTTTCAAAGCTATTCATCGACTTAGGTTCCGCAGCTTTCCCTTCAAACACTGAAGTGACCACCAACCTTATTAAGTGCTTCACCAAGATTGGTCAATCACTTGTTGGTGCTGATGCGAGTTCAATCGTCCAAACTGGGCCTTCACAAAGCCCACAGCCTTCTACTCCTTTTACTGGTGAAAATGCCTCTAATGATATCAAGACGCCGGATGCGTCACCAAAATCCTATTCCACTCCAAAAGCAAGCGAGGAAATGAAAAAGGAAAGCATAACTAGTTGTGTAGGGACATCAAGTATAAATGTCTCTTCTGCTGTTGATCTGAATCAACGTCCTCCTGCTGATGCCAATCAATATGGATGCCAGACTATGAATCCTGAAGCACCTGTGTCATGTGCTGGTGATGTGGTGGCAGATAGCAAGAACAAGAATGCCAGCCATACAAGTGGTTTTTCAGCAGGGCCTCCTTATGCTGAATGCATGTTTAGTGGAATACCAATGGCAAGTGACTCTTTTGTGCCTTCTTGTCCTGGTCCTTTTATGAGGAGCAACAGTCATAATACTGCCACAGGTGGTATGTTCCATAAGGGCATCAAATGTGATGGTTGTGGGGCTTTTCCAATTACTGGTGTTCGGTACAGGTCCAAAGTGTAAGGAATGCACAGGAAAATGTTTATGCTGTAAGGGAACAGTACTCTTTTAATAGAAATGATGATTTGTTTTTCTGTTTGTTTTGCAGAAAAGAGGACTATGATCTCTGCAGCATCTGCTTTCAACAAATGGGTAATGAATCTGATTACATGAAAATGGAGAGGCCAGGATCATTATCATATTGGCATCCATGGTCTTTCAGGGGATTACATAATGCTGTAAGTAGACTTCCAACCATGCTTAATTTGAGTGTATTTACTTTAACAACTTGGCTGAATTTCTTTTCTCCGCTGATCTGTGATTTATTCTCCTGTTGGTTAAGCCAAATTCTTGTCCTGTTCCACCTCCCCCACCAACTAGGATAACAAGTTGTGTCACCAGGCCGGCTCGTGCTAAACTAGACAGTCGTTTCATTAGTGATGTGAATGTATTAGATGGCACTGTGATGGCTCCATCTACTCCTTTCACCAAGATTTGGCGGATGCGCAACAGTGGTAATGTTGCTTGGCCCCATGGGTTAAAACTCTTGTGGACTGGAGGAAGTAAACTTAGCCACACTAACATTGCTGATATAGAGGTGAGGTTGTTTAGCTCCTTTACTTTGGGTGTCATTCAGTGCAGTATATTACATTTGCTCTCTCTCTCTCTCTCTCTCTCTCTCTCTCTCTTTATATATATATATATATATATCTTTGTTGTTGTTTACATCTCTTTACTCTGTGTTGTTGTTTACAATCCCTTTGCTCTGTGTTGTGATGGATTCATTCTAGATTCCTGCGAGTGGTATACCTGTGGGTGGGGAACTTGACATTGCAGTTGATTTTACGTCACCTGAACGGCCAGGCAGATACGTATCATATTGGAAGATGGCATCCCCATCATTTGTAAAGTTTGGGCAACGAATCTGGGTCGAAATTGAGGTGCAAAATTTTTATGATTTTAAAGGTCCGTCTTTATATTGTTATTAGAATTTTTGTTAATTGTGCTTTCCCGCATTTCTAGGTTGATTCTTCCCTGAAAGACTCTCAAGTCCTCAACCTGAATTTGCCCCCTGAGTTCAGTTTAGCAAATTTCCCTGAAATTATGGATGCTAATCCGCCTAAAGGGGATGGATACAAGGAGCCTTGCAGTAATCCGGAAGCGGCTGAATCTGTAAAGCCCAAGTGTGAGCAAGAGCCTGCAAAGAATCTCGATCTCAACATTTCTATAAATGACACCTTACCAGTAAACCAAGATGTTTCGGCCCCTCTTCTTCCAGAGGCCTCATCATCTGTGTCATATCCTATGATAGACTTGTCTGAAGCTGCCCCTTCTGTATCCTCCAATCTGCTTCCTGATGCCAGTGCAGACAATACCGTGGAGGCCACGCTCCTTAAGGAACTCGAGGAAATGGGATTCAAGCAGGTTGGTTTGAACAAGGAGATATTGCGGTTGAATGAATATAATCTGGAGCAGTCAGTAGATGATCTGTGCGGTGTTTCTGAATGGGATCCAATCCTTGTAGAGTTGCACGAGATGGTGAGTTAACTTCTAGAGTCCAAGTTGAATCTCTTTTGGAGGCTCCAAAATATTTTATTTTCCCTTAAATTATTATTTTGTGGATTTCTTTTCTCCAGTTTGGCTTCTATATAAGCTGAGACTAGAAGTTAATGTGATCCTGCAGGGCTTCCGTGATAAAGAAACAAACAAGAAGCTGTTGGAGAAAAATGAGGGAAGCATCAGTCGTGTGGTCCTGGACCTCCTCTCTGGGGAGAAAGCGTAATGGGAGCTATATGGCCCCTACTTATTATATATATATATACACAAAGTAGAAATGAACTAAATAAAGTTATGGTTGTGAGCTTGCTTTTGTCTTATGGATTTTAAGAGTATCGTATTTTTATTTATTATATGGGATTGTTTACTTAATACGATGCCTACCCAGTGATATTAGTTTTGTAAATTGGGGATGACTGCGTTTTTTTTTTTTTTTTTTGAGGGGTGGGATGACTGCGTTATATCGTAGCAGTTTATATGGTTGGCAAGTACATGCCGGTTTGAATGTTTACATTTGACATAAAATAAATGCAAATTCACAAGACAAATAACAAAAGAGACTTATAGAAAGTGCAAAAGTTCTTTTGACACATTTCAGTGTTTAAACATACATGCTTAGCAGTGATAAAGTGTTTTAAGTTGGTAATGCACGTTAGTTAGTGAAGTCCAAATTTGTTAACTTGATCTGCACAAACAAAAAGGTTTAGGAATTTTAGTTGGGGCGAGTTTTTTTTTTTTTTGTGTGGATATTATCAATTTAGGGTCAAATTTTTTAAGTTGTTTAATTAAAGTCTAGTCACTCTCGAGTCTGCTTAATGTTTAACTTATTTTGGACGGAAATTAAGAAATGTCATATACACGTCATTGTGGACAGGGCGGTTGGTCTTAGATGTCACATTAAAAACACACGTGGCTTACGTTAAATTTCAAAAAAGAAAAAAATAAATCATTTCATAATCCTAAATTTATTTTTAATTCTTGGTATATTCACCCTCTCTCTCTTAAAAACTTACCTAAATCTTGTCCAATCTGTCGTCTTGCCTCCTTCCCCTCCACCGGCAATTACTCCTCAGGCATTAAATGAAGAGTTTTTCCTAATTGTATCTAATAAATTATGTTTTTCGGTTTTGTCTCTCTCTTTTCACAAAATGATTGAAAATGAGGAAACATAACATAGTATTTGCAAAATAGAAAAAATAAAAAAATGTTTTCTGTAATTGAATATGTGATCACATTCTTGTGATGTCATCATATACTTGATTGAATCACACATTTTGTTGTAGTTAATTTTGCTGCTTAATTCTCACCTAGAAAGATAAGAGGAAAACGTTTGTACAAGTTGCATAACAATTGATGAGGTTCTATAATATAGTTCATATGTTTAGTTATGGCTTAAAACGATCCATCTTTCGCATTTTTGCGTAAATTTTAGTGGCATCTTGCTCATTCGTGGGTTAACGCTACAATTCTTCTTAGATTCAAGAATTTTGAGCAGCTGCATGTTTGGTCAAGTAGGCATTGACATTTCATGTCTCAACTTCAACTTTTCAGGATTTAGAGAAAGGTTTTCACCCATTAAGGATGGTGAATGTCTGTGATGGCTTGTATTTTGTCCATTTTCAGTCAAGTTTGTCAACTTTGCAGTCTTTTTCAATTGTAGTGGCACTTATTTACAGTCAGAATCCTGCCCTCCAATCCAAAAGTGTATAGGAGCTAAAATAGCAAGATTGATAACTGAGATCATGTAGTTGTTATGACTCAGAAATTAGTAAGTTGAAATTCAATTATTTATACACAAAAAGTAAGATGATGTTCTTCGTCTTGTTCTTTAAAGCTTTGCAGTTTGTCAATTGTTAAATTGTGTTCATAGATTTGGTTTGTTCTTGATCATTATCACTAGGGATTTGGTTATATCCTGTAATGTTTACTAAGTAAGCTCTTGTAACTGCTCTGTTTTGGTTAAATGTTCATTTTCTTTTGGTCAAGAAAAGTACAATCATTTGAGGGAGAATATACAGAGAATTTTGTTCATGTCCATTAGCATAATTTGAATCTACATGGTGCAATAAACAATTGGATTTTCAAGCATAAGATGAATAAATATCAAGTTAAAGCGACCAAAAAATCTTTAATTTTTGTGAATCTGAAGAAGATAGTTGTGTTCTGCTCTTTCCTATATTCAATCTCATTGGCTAACATTCTTATCTGACCGCAGATGGCCACAATGTCAGGTTAGCTGAAGTTTATTTGACTGTTTTATAAGTGTAGCTCCGATTAATTGATCACTTACATAATGGCAGGTAGAAATGGATGTATATAACTTGGTTCCTTACAATCTTTTAGGACTTATATGCTTGAAATCAATCATCAGTAGGATGCAGTATTTCACGTTTTAATGGCTAACTGGTTCGATTTTGGCAAAACTATAAACCTAAGCATCTTATTTCATAGACCTTTTGCATCTGAAGGATAATATGAATTCCATCAGTTGCTATATAACTTGCTCTATATGCATTTATTAAGTTATCCTCCTACACTAAAAATAGATTTTGCTTTCCTGTTCAAGTTAATATATTATCCTAAGGAGCTAAATTGGATTCAATTGGTTGGAAGCATGGACAACATATCTCTGTGAAGTGATCACCTCTTAATCTCCTTTACTTACCCTTCAAAGCTATGGATTTGGCATCTCAGCTATTTAGTCATTTAGTAGGCAAATGCAGCAGTATTTATACTATCATTTTAGTTATCTTCCTTCCAAATGTAATTCCACTGAAGAACTAAAAGAATGTATGTGTGTTTTAGGGGTTAGACCTTGAGATTTTGTGGGAAATTTTATGTAATAGCATTATGATGTATAAGCAATATGTACATGTTAAACTAATCCACATTTATAATTTTCTTACTTTAATTTTCTGTTTTTATCCTCTTAAGTCTGATTATGTTTCATTTTAAATCTTCCATGTCAATATGGGTTCATTGTAAATGAAGTCTAGACCATTAATTTTGCTAAAATATTTCATTTAAATATGAATCCTAATTTAATAACTTAGGAATTTATTTTTGTAAATTTTTTAAAATAGTGAATATATACTTTTAGCTTATTTATAATCAATAGTAACTCATCATAACATGTTGGGTTAGATGGGTACAATTGCAAACTTAGAATGCTGTAAGTTTCTCTAACGAAATATATTTCATCAAACAGCCAAAAGGTAAGTAATCGTGCAAAGATAAGATATTGAACCAATCCATTTTAATTTCACAGCAAAAGATACATGTTTAATGTGTACACACAACTTATAATATACTATATGGGGGCAAAATTGTTTTATACAGAACTCAGGAAGCCTACTTCCTGATCCAAAAAGCTGTTTTATAAGTTCGCATTAGAGATGAGTTGCATGATCGTAGCTGAAAACTCGAATGGAGAAAGTAGAAGAACCTTTGTCGAGTAGGCAGTTGCATATACAACATGTTAGACCTTTGGGGGCATAACCATGAGATGCCCCCTCCTTAAGCAGGCTCGTGGCATAGAAGAATGTATCATCCTTTATCAATGATCTAGCAGTATCCTTGTGCAAATGAAAAAAGAATCTGAACGAGCAAACTAGTTGATAGTAGTGTCATATTCAATAAGTGAAGCTGACGGGGATAAAGGAGAGAGACAACAAATAGTAACAGAAAAAGAAATCGTTGAACAGTGTCATGCAGAGAGCAAAGCCATTAACTAAACCACATGTTTGAAACTATTAATGAGTACCAGAATTTCTCTATCAAATCCATAAGTTCCCAGCGTCCCTGATATGGTAATTTTAAAATCTTCAAGTTCCTGGCTACCATCATCAGAGAGGAGCTTTGACATGATTGTTAAAAAACAAACGTAACCTACCATTCCCTCAACAATCTCTTTGATGAACTGAGAGAACAACTTCCTCAACACACGTGCACCTTTATGGGATTTGGAGATTTTCCACTTGATTACACACACACCATCATCATTCCTAGTACTCTGATTTTCTATTAGCATCCCAAAACAATCATTCACTTCATATGCCCCTTTATTGTCATAAGATTCCATCAGAGGCTCACAGAATCTGTAACAAAGCCAATAATTTGCCAAAACAAAGATGGATAAACAGTTAATGGGAAGCCATAAAAGCATTAATTTTGGATATTATAGAGAAATGTTAGATAGAGCTGTTGAAAGTCTAAGAAGAACTTGAAGGGATGATGTGTTATGGAACTTAGGTGCAAACCAAACATTGCAACTTTTTGCAAACAACATGTAACATCCCATCCTCAACGGGAATGGTAGAATAGTAATTTGGCATAGGATGAGAGTGATTGGGCTTCATTAGGACTGTTCATGCATCCTAGTATTGGTAAATAGTG
>JAOTAX010000007.1:24234194-24249972 GCA_025629825.1 Erythroxylum guanchezii
TTAATAATAATAAGGAATTTAATAATAAAAATAAGAATAAAATTAATTGATAAAATTAATAATAATAAGAATAATAAAGTTAATAAAAAATAATAATAATAATAATAACAACAACAACAACAACAATAATAATAATAATAAGGATATTTTGGTCTTTTTGTTAGTTATTCCTTTGTTATTCCAAGTTTATATTTTCAAACCAAACGTTGACATAGAAATTCTTTATCTATTTCATTCCTTGAACCAAATAAAGTAATACATTTTTTATTCTATTCCTCATCTTTTCTATTCCTAAGAATAACTATTCTATTTCTTATCTATTCCATTCCTTAAACTAAACAGGTTATTAGGGTTATGGTTTTAGGGTTGTTTGGGAATTGGGAGATGATGGCCACGGATGTCGGAATTTTTTTGGGAAAATTGGGAGATGAGGATTAGCCATCTATTGTGACCGTTTGGTTTATAGATCGGGCAAAAGAGAAGCTGCTTTAAGCTTTCGCCAATTATTACTCAATTTTCTTTTTCACTTTCTCCATATTTTATGTTTTCATTTTTCAGAGAGGACATTGAAAATAAATAAAGCTTTCTTTTCCTGTTATTTCATACATTTAAAGGGATATAAACAAAAAATACATAACAATTTGAATTCTGAATTTGAAACTACAAATCAATTTGGGATCTAAATTCCTAAGTACATATTGATCGCAAGTTTTTTATTATAAAAAATGCAATAGAACTCATAAATAATTTACTTCATTGAGCAATTAGATGTATTTTACAATTATACTAGTACAAGAACAACAGCATTCAGTAGAGTTTCGTTTAGTGTGAGATTTAGAGAGCTCTAGTAATACACATTCTTACTTCTATATAATAGAGAGACTGTTTATGATAGACTCACCTAAACAATATATATCTATATTAAAATAAAGTAAATTAATAGAATAAGTAAATAGATATACAATTCAGTATTTTACAATCTTAAGGCGCATATATTATATGCTATATAAGATTCAATTCAAGCAATGAAAAATACCAGGTGGGGACAACAATTTTAACTTGCAATAAGGCATGTTCTGTGGAAATATCTCTATTTTATTTTGTTTCGGTATGCTATAGTATCCCAAATAGTTATGAAATTGAGTAGTAAGTAACACATTAATGATAAAACGAGGTCTACTTTCTCTTCACATGATTCTGGGTTGCCATCAACTCTTTAAGCAACTTTCTAACTTTCCGAAAGGTAAGGCACTACAAACAATCGGAAGGCACAACTCGTTGGATTTGTAAGTGTTAGAGTGGAATCTCATTTTCCAAAGTGAAACTAATTTCTACATTGGTTAGCAATAGTTTAATTTACCCTTTTCATATTAATAACATTGAAATGGATTCATTAGAAAAATTACTTTAGAATTTATTAAAAAAATAACTTTTTAGCATCAAAAGTTGAAAATATGCAACAAATATGATGCAACTTTTACTCATCATTTCAGTGAATAAATGCAAATGTTCAATTATAAAAAATTATCTCCAAAAATTCTAGGGGATTAATTTTATAGTAAGTTTCAAACATTAGGAGCTTTACTATAATAGAATCTATTAAATTAATTTTATAAATAGACCTATTCAAACATTATAAAAAGGATAGCCTTTGACTCATATTAAATTGGCTAATGCTATTAACAGAGGTTTTTGCCAGTTCTTGGAACCTGCCTGTATTGATGGGCACTCATAACACCTTTCAGAGAAAGCATTAAAAGATATGGAATCCACTGCCACTATCATTCAAGATTTTTGGAATGCTGCATACCCCTGAAGAATCCATTCACATCCAATCTTTTCTCTTTTTTACAAGTATTTGATTCTTACCTGAAATATGGTTTCCTTTTGTTGATATTTTAACAGGAGATAAGGAATTAGATGTTTTCCTATCCTTTCAGAATAAAGTCACGTCCATAAATTTTAAGCTTCAGGTTAACCGGGATAGTTGAGAAGTACAGAGCTAAAATCAGCCAAAAATAACCATGTCAAAAGGCCCTGTGTTTCACACTAGGCACTCGACGTCCGTGGACAACCATGACCATTTTTCAGCGACTGAGAGGAGGCCAAGTGTTCCACACGACGGCCCTCGCTTCCCAAACGTCCACCGCCATCTCAGCAGCAGGGTTGTGACCTTCGACGAAGATTTTGAAGAAGCTCAGGAGCGTTTTCACAAACAGTTTCCTAACAAGCCTCCCAAAAGAGTTCAGGTTGCTGAGCAGGAGCAGATCATTGCAGAAGATGGGAAAGGAAGGTGTGAAGTTGTGGATCAAAGTATTGAAGCTGAAGCTGATTGCTTTATCAGGCAGAAGCACAGGAGCTTCGAGCTCTGCAAATGGAATACCTTTAAGAAGTAGGCTGCCTGTTGGTTGTGCTTGGAGGATGGTCATTGGCCAACTTATTTAAAATGCTTAAGAGTGGAGCCTATCTAAATAAAAAAGGCCTGGCTTTTCTTTCTTGTACTCGCAGGATTTGTTTCTGTAAGATATAATATAGTTTCCACTTCTGTAACAAGTATCATGGATTAGTCTACTTATCACTTTATAGATTGATTCATAGTTAGATTTCGCAAGATATAAATGAAGATTGTAAACTCTCCATGCTTATCCATAACCCTACCTATTCCAAAGTTACTACTTGGTTAATCCTCAAGTTCAAGCAATTCAAGGTAAGCAGCCACAAAGGTTATTGTCACTGCATTACATCTGTTTCTGCGTTCTCCAAACATACATGGGTTACTTAATGGAGCTTGTGAGTTAGTTTTCAGAAGTCAGAAAATTATGTTTCTTGGTCTAATATCTACTCTATCATCATGTCACAAGAGAGTTTCAAAGACAAATTCTCAGTAATGGATTTAGGGATCTGAAGTTTGACAGTAAGATTCAGGTGATAAAAAGCTAACCAAGAACAAAGCAAACCAAGAACAGAACCGGACTTCTGAACTTTTGATGTACAGCCTGAAAGTATTTTCATGGAGATAGGAGCTTCCCCTGAATGGAGGGTGATCAGAAGCCTATAGTGAATCAAATGCAATGTATACCTGGTGTTTTCATTCATCTCTTCCACGTGTACAAGGTTTTCCAGTGAAGAGAATGCTGACAAACAAAACATTCTTCACTGGAAAACCTGAAATTATAAGCCGTGAGAAGCTAGGGTAAGGCGTGACTATGCTCAAAGATGATCAAAATCAAGAATTTTCATCTCGAAGGATATTAATCACATTGAACCTCCTCGAACTTATACGATTAAACAACTTCCTGAGGCTGTTCTTACTTTCCTTTCGACTCCTATGAACCCGGTTGTGCTCCTCTAACGCAGAAAAAGGGTCATCTGACGCAAGCCCTCTCTCCAACTTTTTGGTCACTGTAACAATCTCATAAGAGTCCAACAAAGACTGCTTGAAATCCCAATTCACACTGCCAACCCCATGAACAGAAGCTTTGTTCATCGCTTCCAGCTTGAAACGAGAGGGTCTGCCCTGAAAGTTCGGTCGGCGAGCGTCACATTCACTTGCAGGCCTAGAACTGGAGGAGGAGTGACTATACCACGCTTGTGCTACGGCCTTCATGATTTCAAGTTCTTGATGCTGATCAGCGCCATGCTCTGACTTCTTCTGCATACTTTATGTGATCTTTTCTTCTACTTCTTAAGATCTCATTGTAAGCTCCATCCAATCTTTTGGGTAAACAAGAGCCTTACATTGATGCTGCTACAGTGAATGAGAGACCAGTTGTTAGCTTTTATGCTCTGATTGGTATCTATCTTCTTTCTGTGGACTGTGGAACTGCAAATTAAATCATGACCATTGGTTACGAAGTTGGATAATGGTAAATAATTATGTTTCTTCTTCTTCTTCCTTTTTTTTAGTTTACATTTACGTTTCTAAGGTACATATAATATTATGTTATTATTCCATTTGGACCGGAGTCAAATCTATCTTATTATCAATGTTTTAAAAAATGTATCAAAATTAATTAGATAATATACGAGCTTAAGATTTAAAAGATTCCATTAGTAAAATAATTGGTTAAACATTAAATAAAATTAAAAATTTTGAAATATAATTCAAAAATTATTCATCGAAAATTCTGAAATTTATTTTAAAAAATATATTGTTAAATAAAAATTTATTAATTTAGTTTTGTTTATAAGAATTTATTAATTTACGAAAAATAATCAATTAATTAATAAAATGATCTATTTTAATAATAAGAGTTATTAAAATAAATCGAACCTATGTTAAAAACTAAGTCATAAAATTGGATATTTCAAGATTTTTACGGTTGAACCGATCGAACCTATTAAATTTTTTAATCATATGTTATTATTATTATTATTATTATTTGTACCTATAGCAAGTATAAGTGTCCGGATTTATTCTTGGACCAAAATCCAGAAATATAAATTGAGATCTATAGTAATAAACCAAAAAATACTCTGTTGAGAATTAAAATTTTAAAATAAAATATGGAAGAAAAAATGTAATTATAATTTTAAAAAAATATAAATTGTTCAAACATAAAGTGAATATAGATAAACTTTAACTGGATGGTATTTACACTTCCTTCCTAAACATTAAACTCTGGTATTTAGATCAAATTATTGAAAGGACATTTTCCTTTTGCAGTAAAGAAGTTCTTCTTCATGTGTATTAGATTCATTTTCGAAAATTACATAGTAACTTGTCAAGTATATAATTTAGGTAAGTTACTATCGAGCAAATGACTCAAACTTAAATTATTAGTCATGTACATGTTTAATATAGAATTAGAATCTTAATTCAAAATAATAATTTGTTGTGTGTTTATAAGTAAAATTTAGAAATTATATAACAACTCAATAATTATGTAATTTCAATAAATTATCTAATAAATCAACATCAAATTTGATTTAATTGATATAATTAAAATTTGATAAAAAAAATAAAAATTACTTAAATTTGATTTAATTAATAGAAACCAAAGTCAACTTAAATTCAACTAATTATAAAAAGTTAGTCAAATTCAAATCTATTTGACTTAAAATTAACTAATCAAATAAAATTCATCTCAAATTAAGATATTACTTGAGAAAAAGTGAAAGTATATTTTAATGCCACTTAAGCCACTACTCAAAAGAATTAGTTTGCTAAAACTTTTCAATTATGTGTAAGGATGGCAATGGTCAACCAATTCGACGGGCAGCTCTGCAAAATTTTTAAAATAATTTACTTTAATTATGTTTAAGCCTAGGCTACTCAGAA
Source organism: Erythroxylum guanchezii (assembly GCA_025629825.1). Classification (NCBI taxonomy): domain Eukaryota; kingdom Viridiplantae; phylum Streptophyta; class Magnoliopsida; order Malpighiales; family Erythroxylaceae; genus Erythroxylum; species Erythroxylum guanchezii. The sequence continues at coordinate 24,239,476 of JAOTAX010000007.1, forward strand.
TTAAGCCTACTTAATGCTTGACTTTTTTAAATAAAACGATGTTATTTTATTTAAAATAATTAAATTTCAGATCAATTTGAAATTAAATTTTATCCATAAACTAATTCATTAAAAATACTTAAATATATTATTTTATTTAAAATAATTGAACTTGGGTGATCTTGACCCAAGCATGGCTCATTTAAGGTACCTATATTTGAACTTATAGTCAGCCTATTGTTTTATCTAATTATCAGAACAAGATTCTCTGTCCAGTTTTATAGTGTCTTATTGTGTCTAGTGAATTTCAGCCATTTATTCATACGAATCCCGCGTGGGCTTCACATAAATAAACGTGAAACTCGCATAAATGAATGACTGAAATTTACTGGATACAATAAAACTCCATAAAAACTAGACAGAAGATCTGTACTCCTAATTATCTAGCTTGGGAAAGAAGCTATCGAGAGGTTGTACTGATTCTTTTTTTCTCATGTCCTCGCAATACTTCATACTTTTGAGCTGACATTTATCTTTAGAACTGTACGTCCTACTTTTTTGTTCCATTTTGAACTGGTATCATCTTAAAAGCAATGCATCTCTATCGCAAACTCTTTGATTGTGTTCTTTTTTTAGGCCGAGTGATAAATAAACGGCCACCAGAGATATATCATCTTGGAAATTTGTAACAGAATATGATCCACGAGTCCATTTACAGGGAGGAAAACGATTCTTGATAATAAGATTCTGTCTGTCTGTTCGTCAAATTGGATGCTGGTTATAATCGCAGACACTTTAAAGAATAATGCTATGCTTTGATACTCATGGTAAATACAGCAAAACTACAAAGTATGATTTTCCTAACACATTAGTAAATGATTTGCGAATCATCTGATCTTGGTGAGATTGCCTGCAGAATGTGTTTATAGGCTTTCTGATAGTTTAGGAAGCCCATAAACCAGAAATCAAAATCATCTACAGTAATTATTTGGGTGTACTTCCTTGATGGGTTCTTCACATTCTTACTCTGATTCACTCTCTTTATCTTCCCACTTGGAATCAATACCTGCAAGTAATAGGTAGTTGCAGATACATTAAGAGACAGGATGGTATATTGTTATACAGGGAGAGCAGACATGTATCCACAAGTTACCTTGTAATGTACTCTGATTGATCTTCCATCAGGAGAAGATAATTTTATCGATCTCTCACTGCAAAAAGCTATTTTGTCGCTGGTGATAAATAAGAGACCAGCAATAGGACCTGCTGAGGTTGACAGGTAGCATTGGCAAGCCTTCAACAATTTCTCACCTTCACTAACTGCGAATAATTGCTTGAAAATCTTCTCTACTCCACCTACTTGAAGAATTTTAGCCCCCAAACTCAACTTCCCTTTCACAGTTTCACTGATTTTCGGTCCAAGCCTCACTGCAGGTTCAAAAAGATGAAGAACAAGTGAAACTCAGCTTTCATTTAATAATAGTCCGATTAAATACATAGGAGAAACACGGTTTCAACAAAGAGACAAGGAATAAAAGTAAGTACCATGCTCCCAGAATCCACTGGCAATGTCATCTGCTTTCTTGCTTAGCCTGTTTATCCTTGCCATCACAGAATCTGCTTTGCCTGCAAGATCGAGACACCCAATTACTATTAACACTAGCTCAAGCTTATATTCCTATGCAAATCTCAAGATTATAATGACTCTTTACCTTGTTTAGCTGAACTTGGAAGACATGAAATTCGGTGTTCCACTTCAGGTGCAGGTAGGTACCCTACTGTTGACCTCCTACACGAGTAACCTGCAGCTGACTTAATTGGAACTCCAATAACTTGATTCTGAAACGAGTTCTTTATTTCTGATGTATAGTTACAGAGCTTCATCTTGTCCGATCTTGCCCTTACCCTTGTTTGCAAGAGAATTGCTTGCTGTGTTTGATAGGATTCTATCTGCAAATGTATTTAAAGGGTCAGGGACAGTGTGTGCTTCTTAGCTTTTCGATGCATGCATGAGTCATCCTTGGCTCACCAATGAGAATAAAGGCATAAAAGTAGGCACATGATTTTATTTTCTAAGTAAAAGATAATGAGCAAAGAACAGGCTTGGTTGCTTTTATAGGAAGGTGATCTGAAAAGGGTCGGATCCTATTTGCTGAAATTCTTTTCGCTACAACTTGTTCTTGCTGTACAAGGTGCTGTAAAACACAGGTCCAATAACATTGGAAAGTGACGACAGCGGACAACAAAACATTGGAAGAAATTGTAATCGGGAGTATAGCTAACACTAAAATGATTATGTAACACGTAGCACACAGACCCTATTACATACCTAAGATCATACATGAAAGGGTAAAAACGAAAGAAATGTGAAATACCTGGTTTTAGTTTCATTCCGTATTCTGAAACAGTTTTTGATGCCGAAATGGGCTCCGATCCTCCCGAGACAATTGAGGAAGTTGTTCACTGACACTCGGTTTAGGCCTTTCTACAGTTTCCTTAATACGCAATCTCTCTTAACAAGTTAGAGAACCGTATACTTCTGATTAATATGAGTAACTATAAGAGACCTTAACCTTTATATAGCTTCTATATCGGGCTTCTCCATCACAAGGCCGATATAAATCAGGTTCACATTAAAAAAGATTCATTTTCTGTCTAGACTTCGACCTATTAATCTAGATCATTTATTGGATCACTTTATTACCCTTAATTGGATCAAATTACGTAATTTAACCGATAATTTATTAAAAGTCAAAATTACAATTAATAGTTGTCCACTTAATAGAAAAAAGACAAAATTATCCATAAGGACAAAAATGTCTAACAATCTCCCCCTTGGACAATTATTAATTGCAGTTTTTTATTAAGTTCAAAACAGTTTAAAAATTCGATTAAGTCACACTACTGTATTGGTACCAATTTTTTTTTAAAAAAATTGATCCAAAGGTAATGAAAGTCCTACATTCCGTTCTGCAAGGCTTTCAATACCGAAATACATCAAACACATGTGTCATGTGTGGCAAGGTCTAATATAATCACGAATATCTAATACGTCACTAACATGAATGGAAAAATAGAGTGTGGCAAACTAAGATGATACCTGTACGATCTAAAATATATCATCTTTGTTTGTAAGTCTCGATTTCTCCAACTTTATGTTAAATTGCACATGTTAAACTGCAGTAGAGAAGTCTTGTTTTCTCTCACTGAATGCTAAACAATATTAGAGAAAACTTGTTTTTTCTCACCAAATGCTAAACAGCATTAGAAAAAACCTTTATGCTCTCCAACTGAATGCTAAACTGCATTAGAGAACCTTTATGGGATTAAAACCTTATATCCCTCTATGTCATATGAAACTTTAAGGATATCCATATAAACTTTATATGTTTAATGACATAGATTCAAGGTCAATCTTTATAAATGTCCAATGACCTTTAAAATGCTTAAGATTAACGCAAATCTTAAGGCTTCTATATGTATTATGACTATATGCTTAAACCATGTAATATTCTTGTTGTTGTTATTGAACAACACTGCAGAAAGATTATCACAATATAACCGAATAGGTCTAGATATCGAATCCACCACAGACAACTCAGAAATCAAATTTCTGAGCCAAACCGCCTGTGTAGCAGCGCCATGACATGTATCAAACTCTGCATGCATGGTCGAGGAAGTTACCAAATTCTGCTTAGCACTCTTCCACGATACTGCACCATTTGCCATCATAAAAATGTACCCGGATGTGGATTTGCGATCATCTGGATACATAGCGAAATCGGAGTCTGTATACCCTGTGAGGTTCAAATTGTTAACCTTCCTGTATGTCAACGTATAATCCTTGGTACCCTTTAGGTAGCTCATCACTTACTTAACTGCATTCCAATGGTCCATACCTGGGTTGGCCAGATATCGACCTAGCAGTCCGACAATAAATGTAATGTCTGATCTAGTGCACACCTGGGCATACATCAGGCTATCAACTGCACTAGAGTACGGGATATTCTTCATAGCCTCTCTCTCAACTTCATTCTTTGGACATTGTGCCAAAGATAATATCTCACCATGAGAAATAGGTGCTACAACAGGTCTACAATCAGCTATATTAAACCTTCGTAGCACTCACTCAATGTATGCTCTTTGTGAGAGGCTCAAGGGGTGTTGAGATCTGTCCCGGTGAATCTGCATACCGAGGACAAAAGATGCTTCACTTAAATCCTTCATGTCAAAATGTTTAGCCAAAAGTTGCTTTACTTCATGCACCATGGTTAAATCATTTGACACGAGCAAGATATCATCTACGTGCAGTAATAGAAAGATAACTTTGCTTCCCCTGACCTTATAATATAAGCATCTTTCAACTTTATTCTCTACGAAGCCGAATGAGGTCAAAACCTTATCAAACTTTAGGTACCATTGTCTGGAAACTTGCTTCAGACCGTATATTGATTTATTCAACTTACAGACTTTGTTGGTTGCATCTTGATCCTGAAATCCTTCAGGCTGCTCCATATAGACCTCCTCATAAAGGTCACCATTCAGGAAAGTGGTCTTAACGTCCATCTGATGCAGCTTCATATCATAATGAGCTACTATTACCATAATCACTTTAAATGCATCCTTCGAGGATACAAGAGAGAAGGTAACATTAAAGTCAAATCCTTCTCTCTGAGTGAATCCCCTAGCAACTAAACGCATCTTAAACCGCTCAACTTGACCTTATGTGTCCTTCTTGATCTTAAATAGCCACTTGCAGCTGACATGCCTACATTGTTGAGGTAAATCAACAAGCTCCCATACCTTACTATACCGCATAGGCTGCATCTCATCCTTCATTGCTTCCCACCACATATCCGCATGAGGCTCAGAAACGGTTTTTGTAAAAGTCACTGGATCCACAACATGTCTTATATCATAATCTTGTTCACCTAAATAGACTATGTAATATGATGAAATAGCAGGTCACCTCTCTTTGGTGGATCTGTGCAACTGCACAAGCTCTTGTACCTCAGAAACCTCTTCCTGAATAGGAATAAGTTCATGAATCATAAAGGCCAAGGAGTTACGTGACAGTTCCCGTTTGACCTTCCATAACTTGTACTTCGGGTAATCATACTTCCTATGTCCCTTCTTCTTATAGAAGAAGCATCCCATACTCTTAAGGTCATGTGGGCCTTTCGCAATGGTAGACTGCCCACTCTGAATCTGAGGAGAGGGTTTGGGTTTCTTACCCTTACTCTTAGGCTGTTGGGGCTTAGCCTTTCCCTTACCCTTCGCAGATGCATACATAGTTGAATGAGGAGAGCTCCTGATCTTCTCCTCTGTTGTAGCACATCGGAAAATCAAAGCATTGATGTCCCAAGTCTCATCCTGTGAGATGTAGGAAGTGGCCAACATCTCAAACTCCTGAAAGAGAGTGTTTAGTGCCTGATGCACTATAAGCGAGTCAATAATTGGTATATCCAGTGCCTTCAGCCTGCTTTATAGATGTACCATCCGGATGATATACTCCTGAATGCCTCCCTCTAAAGTGTACCTCATAGAGAAAGGTTTCTTGATCAAGGCGCTCTGCTTAGCATGAGAAGAGACCTTGTATCTCTGGGATATGCTGTTCATGAACTCCTGCGTTACGATCGTGTCCGTCAATCCACTTAACAAGTGATCAGGTATCAACCTCTTAATGGTCAAATAGCACATCCTATTTGACCTTTCCCAGGTCGCCATCGCTGCTTTGTCAGCTTTCGAGCTGACATCTGTAAGTAGGGGAGGCTTGTCTATGTGCATGGCTATGCTGACATTTGCCATCTTCAACTGAAACTCTACGTCCTTCTTCCACTTTTTGAAGAAGTGGCATTGTTGTTAACTGAGAAGGTGATTGAAAAATAGAGAAGACAATGTAAAAATCAGTATAAATGCAGGACAACAACGATACTTAAAACATTAAAGCAATATCTCCATTAAGAATCCGATCGCAAATATTATGAAACACCTTTGGACTGAATATCTAATATATGTAATTAGATCCTCACATAAAAGCGATCAGAGTACAAACCATCAACTCTCATGATACTACCACCTTTGGGCGAACAAATCATTTAAGCAACAATTTTCCTCTATCTAATGCCTTTATGAACATCTCAAAACTCTATGTAAGGCCAACACCTTTAGGTAGAATAACCAAATATAAGGTTAGAGACATCCCCAAACATGTGAGCAAAACAATCCAAAATACTAACTTAAAAGACTACTTCAGTGATTGCATTCTCATCAATACCCTAGAAAGTCCACACACACAAGGGATACAACTTTATGTTATCCTCATTTCTCAAAAAAAAATTTATTTCTCAAAAAAAACTTTATGTTATCCTCACATTCTATATGGGCAAAATGTATGTGAAAATTGGTCATAAGTGAAAAAATTGGATTCACAATTAAATAATCACATATTAACACTGAAAACATTGTCTTTAAACTTTATTTGAGAATTTTAAAAATAAAAAATCTCAATGAGAGTGTTCATCGTACTTTTTCGAATACCGAACTTGTCACACGAGACATAAAACTTTAAGTGTCTCCCTCACGTGCAGTTCGAAGTACGAAAATGCACTCAAAATTAGCTTTAAAAGGCTTTAAAAACTTTTCTGGGATCCAATTACCAACGTAATAAATTCAGAAAAATTAAAAAACCACTTTAAGAATTCCCTGAACCCGGAAACTGACCTAAAATGACTCGGGGTACCTTTACGGAAATTCTGAAATTTTTCTTTTTTTTTTAAATCACTGTAGCAGAGGGTGCTGACGTCAACGCGTGTCTGAGGGGACAGCGCGTGCGTTGCACGCTGCTGCCCATGTCTAGACACGTGTCTATTGTACAACGCGTGGATTGTACGTGTCGACATGTGTCCCAAATCCAAAGGTCCATATGTCAGGCCGGATGTGGCGCATGCCACGCATGCGCCCGCGTTCCCACGCCTATGGGAGTGCCGGACCCGTGTGACTCGTGCAACACACGCTTCAGTTGTACCGCCACTCCCCCGACCACTATAGCAACGTCGAGTGCTTGCAACATTGCGTTGCCCTTCGACGGCGAAGATGATTTTTGACGTCCCGGGACTCTATTTTTCGCTCCGTTTGGCTCGTTTTCGACCCGTTTTTCATAGCTAACCTTATATATACTACTTTTACGTAATTATATACATAAAAAACTTAAAAACGAATCAAAAATTGAAGAAAACCATATGGAATGGAAACTGAAAAAACTTCGTTTCCGTCAACCCAATTACGTAACCGCTCTCATACCACGTGTAATACGTAGCACAGATCCTATTACGTACCCAGGGTCATATATGAAAGGGTAAAAATGAAAGAAATGTAGAATACTTGATTTCAGTTCCATTCCGTGTTTTGAAGCAATTTTTGATACCGAAACGAGCTCCGATCCTCCCGGGACAGTTGAGGAACTTGTTCACCGACACTCGGTTTAGGTCTTTCTACAGTTTTCTTAATACACAAGCTCTCTTAATGGGTCAGAGAACCGTATGCTTACGATTGAGATGAGTAACTGTAGGAGTCCTTAACCTTTATATAGCTTCCATATCAAGCTTTCCCATCACAAGGCCGATATAGACCATGTCTACACTAAAAGAGATCCATTTTTTACACAGAATTCGACCAATTAATCTAGATCATTGATTGGGTCATTTTATTACCCTTCATTAGATCAAATTACATAATTTAACCGATAATTTATTAAAGCCAAAATTATAATTAATAGTTGTCCACTTAATAGGAAAAAGACAAAATTGTCCCTAAGGACAAAAATGTCTTTAACAGAATTTTCATGTTCCATTTATTTCATAATCCTATTCAATGCAGTAAAACCTGTAGTGGCACGAGTAATCTTTGAACGTATAGTCCAAAGAGCTGGGAGTTGGAAAGCACAGACGACAAATCATGCAAATCCTAACAAGCACTACGCAAGCTTCTTCGTTTGTCTGTCTCCTTAGCTTTTACATTCTTCCAATAACTGGGTCATTATTTGGTACTGATCATGCTTTTTGAGCTGGCATTTTGGCTTTCTGATGCCACCCGATCATTTAGGCCTCAAGAGAAGGAGAAGAAAAAAAAGAAAGAAAGCTATAAAGTGACTCGGGTCATTAGCAATTGGTCTCCATTGTCAAGTGGATATGGTGGAGCATATACAAGTCATCCCTGAAAACAACTCAAGCTAATCACCCCTTCCCAGAAGAAGAATGCATCTTAAATGTCAAAAACTGACTCTTAAATACTAAGTTGTTATGTTTCATGCAAGAAAACAATCGGTGACAGAACCTTGTCTTGACCTAAGAAATGTAGGAATTAAATGCTTGCTCTTTTTGCCCCCCAAGTTCCGCACCAGTAAACGACGACTGCAGAAATTCTAGAGAAACGAACGAACGCAAGGAAAGGGTGGGGTTGAGATGTCAAAACTTTTGGTTCATTGTTCAAAAAAGAGCAAGCAATTAAGAACTCTCCCAAAGGTCGCAAATAAATTTACATCACAATATCAGAAAGAAAAAGGTCGAGCATATGTTTATTATCTGGAAATGCAGAACTTTTGTGGCTTTTTTTTTAAAAATATTATATGATATCTCCGATTGTGTAGGTGATGAGATGGTAATGAATGGGCAGTAGGCCATCCTCATTAAAGGTGGAATCTCACCCATTCTCCAAATGCCCATATCAAGATTTGGCCTTGAATATGGCAAAGGTCTTGCCTTTTTGGTAGCTTGGTGAGAAAGAAAAGGAACCCAAATGGTGGATTTGTAAGTAAAAGCCAGCTGATCAACAACATTCGCTGACAGCCAAGGAGTAAGGTGAAGGCCTCTGCTTTAATGCTTTCTAGGAACTAGGACAAGGAAACGAGAAACGATAAGAGTTTCAGGAGTTGGTGTCCGGAGAAATCCAGGACTTCACAGAAATATTCAGATTTCATGTGCTAAACTTAGCTTACCTGAATTAATGCAACTTATGTCCAAGATTTAAAGATGCAGATGAGTTGAATTGCACCTAAGCAAAGTTACGAATATCGTACTAGGTTCAGTACTGAATTGAGTTTTGGAATAGTATTGTATCAGTACCGGTTAGTACCGGGTACCATTTCCAGTAATTTTTTAAATTTATAAAACAGTCCTTAAAATTTTTAAAATTTGCAAAATAGTCCATTGGTATATTGTACAGTTGTACTGTATACTTTACTAGTTTACTGTTTATATCAACCATGTTTTCAAAAATCTTAATAATAAATAATAATGATAATTAATATGAAATAACAATAATTTTTAAATATTTCACATATAAATATTGCTTTTACAATTCTTAATCGACATATATATTACCATTCTATTAAAGTTCACCATCTTTTATAGTCAATTAATTATTTACCTAACTAAAACTAATACTCAAATAGGCAAATACTATCATTAACTACAATTTAATTATTATTAATTTCTAATTGCATAATTTTATACTTAACTAATCATTTACCTAAATTCAATACCCAAATATTAAAAATAAATTACTATTTCACAAATATTAAGAATGTGTCAATTAATGATTTAAGCTTTTTGAATTTTACTAATTTTGATTATCAATTTTACAATTTCACATTTAATTATTAATTTCACATTTGGTTATTAATTTTATATTGAGATTTAAATGTTAATTATCAACTTTCAATTTTAACAATCAATTAATCAACACCAACACTTTAGCTTTAACACCTTACTCACTCACCACCCTCACCCTCACCTCACCTGACGGCCATAACTAAATTATCATTAAATAAAATACATGAACAATTGAACTCAACATCTCAAATTCTCAACTCAAGCTCAAGTGCTCAACTCAATCTCATTCGTCAATAATTCAATATCACTGTAAATCACAAACTAAAAATTTTATACATTTCACTTCTAAAATCAAAATCCAATTTCAGTTCAACAATTCACAAAACCCATTCATGATTCAATATTTCAACTTCAATATCCATTCTCAAAATCCAACATCCACACAAAATTTTTTATCCAAAATCCACCATCCAACACCGAACATATACAACACAAATCCATCATCCAATGGACCAACACAATCAAATATTCAAAATGCAATGAAAAATGAAAAAAATCAAAAAACACACACCCAAACAATTGGGTCTTTGGGTTGACGTCAGGTCGGTGAGGGGTTGGTGGTGTCTTGGTAGTGTGTCTGAGGTGCGGGTGCGGTGTGGCTGCAATGGACAGCGACGACGTGCTGCGGTGTGGAGGAAGACGAAGACGTGGCCTCTTCAACTTTAAGACTTCAACCAACGTCACGCCAAGGCTCCAGCCCGGGTCGAAGGAAGATGAACCTGTATGGGGGACGCTGACAGCAAGACGACAAGATGCTGAGGAGGAGACGGTGAGATGGCTGAGGAGGAGACGACGAGAGGGAGAGAGATAGATCGTGATAGCAGAGGCAGACAAAAGTAATCGGGTC
>JAOTAX010000007.1:24277963-24298091 GCA_025629825.1 Erythroxylum guanchezii
ATTGAGTGAACCATCGATGATGGTTACCTCACTGAGTTCGCAAACTCACCCAAAATTGCAACTTATTTTTCAGATTCAAGAGTAGACTCCTAGCTCCAGAGGGTCTTTCGAGCCTTGTTGATCGCGTTGGCAAGAGAAGTTATGGCTCACAGGTCGGTTAGTTGGGACTTTTGGGATAACCTAGTTAGGACTGATGTATTGTATTGTCCTTGTTTGTAGCAAATTGTACTCAGCTTTTGGAGTGATGTACAAACAGTAATCAATGACAGTTGTATATTCCTGATTTTGATGAAAAGCAATGAGGACAAATTTTAGTTTTAAAAAGTTCGTGATTTTATATTGATGTGTTCTTATTATGATGCCATGTGGAGTATAGTAGTGTTTGTTCGTAGTTCTTTCTTATCGTAGGATATGTATCGGAATGACCTACGGATATCCCGGTGTGTACCCTACGGTAAGGGGGAGCTACATATTAGGCCACTTTATTATCCTTATCCGGATCAAATTATGTAACTTAACTGATAAGTTATTTGAAAAATCAAAAAAAATGCAATTAAATGTTATCCAACTTTATAGGAAAAGTCAAAAATATCCAACAACACAACCTTGACAGCGACTAAGAATTTCTTCTTGTATGTCGATAGAGCTTAGTGCTTGGGAGCTAGAGCTTTACTGAAGAACGTAATAGGATGTCCCTCTTGTTGAAGAACTGATCCAATCCCTCTGTCGCAAGCATCTTCCTCCATCCTAAAATTTTTTGAGAAATTAGGTAACGCGAGAACTGGAGCGGACACTAATACTTCCTTTAATTTCTCAAACGCGTTATGCTGTTCTTCATGCCACTTCCACCTTCCCATGTTTTGAAGTTTATGATTAATCTGTTACTCTCAACACTATGTTAAAAAATTCAATTATATTAATGGAGCATTTATTTAAACTTGATTCATTATTTTCGTTCACGTATTTTGAGATTTATTGTATTTTTCTTATGCATGTATTTTGCATTTATTATCTGATATTTTCCAAGAGGTGTATTGTTTCAAAGAGGTGTCTTATGTATCTATAAATACCATGTACTAGTTCACTTCCAAAATGGGACAAGAAATACCAATCAAGTGAGTTATGTAGATTGTTTGGGTGTTTTCCTTTATCTTTTTATCTCCTTTATTTACTACAAAGTGGTATCAGAGTCATATTATTTTAAAGATGTCTAATTCCGTTATTTCAATCCCCAAACTCACAAAAGAAAATCATGGTATGTGGTGTGTGCATATGAAGACGATTCTTGGCTCTCAAGATGCATAGGAGATAGTAGAACAAGGGTATGATGAACCGAAAAATGAAGGTGCTTATAAAGGACAACTTTACAAAAGAATCATAGATTGGATCAACATGCCCTTAGCATCATTCATGCAGCATTGGATGATGAAATGTTTGAAAAAGTTACAAATGCAACAAAATCAAAGGAAACCTAGGTTATTCTTCAAAAGGCCCATAGAGGAGTTGACAAGGTGAAGAAGGTGTGTCTTCAAACATTGAGAGGAGGATTTGCATCCTTACACATGAAAGAGACCGAATCCATCCATGACTATTTCACAAGAGTCCTGGCAACTACCAATCAAATGAGGAGATATGGAATTTGGAAGATGTTCGTGTTGTGGAGAAAATTATTTTTACTCTTCATTCAAAATTTGACCTTATTGTTGTGGCTATTGAACAATCTCAAGATTTAGAAGCCATGACCATTGGTGTACTACAAGGATCCTTGCAAGCTTATGAAGAAAGATTGAAGAAGAAGGAGCCACTAGTTCAAGCCTTTCAAGCAAAGGTCTCTTTCAAAGATAAGAAGAAAAATCCACTAGCTCATAAGGAAGAGGAAGAGGTCGTAGTCAAGGCTATGACAGAGGTAGAAATCATCTTGGTTGTGGTCATGGTCGTAGTCGTGGTCGTGGTTGTGGTTGTGGTTTTGGTCGTGGAAGAGGCACACATCACTTTAATAATGAAGAGTCAAGCCAACAATCTAAAAATTCAAGCGGTTGTGGAAGTTATTACTATAGGATAGGAGGGTGAAGGAGGTATGATAGATCTAATATTCAATGTCATAATTGTCACAAATATGGTCATTACTCTTATGAATGTTGGAGTGCTACTAGCAACTAAGGAGAAACTCATCTTATGGAGATGAAAGAAGAAGAAGAAGAAGAAGAACTACTTTTGTTTATTGGCTAACAAAGGAGAAGAAAATAAATTCTTATGGTATCTTGACATTGGTGCTAACAACGATATGAGCGGCAATAAGGAGCTATTCTTGGAACTTGATGAGAAGGAAAAAGGAGATTGTTTTTGACAGTGATTCAAAAGTTTCAATTGAAGGCACAAGTGATATTATTGTCTTCACAAAAAATGGTAGTTGTAGACTTATTTCTATTATGCTCCTTCTTTGAAAGCAAATATCTTGACTACGGGACAATTACTAGAAAATGGATATGATATCTATTTAAAAGATGCTTGTTACACTTTGAGAGATGAAGCACATAACTTAATAGAAAGGGTACCTATGTCAAAGAATAGAATGTTCAAGCTCAATGTCAATGTTGATCACCAAGATGCTTAAAGACATATGTCAAAGACTTCTCTTAGCTTTGGCATATGAGATTTAGTCATCTAAATTTTAGACGATTAAATTTATTATTAAAGGAGAATATGGTGAATGGTTTACCTCTCATTACTCAACCCAATAACTACCTGAAGACAAGAGACAGAAAATCGAATTTATACATTTATCAACAATTCAAATTTTACTAAAAGCAACATTTCAAAAAGGCACTGATTCACCAATTAGAATGGCTATTATAGATGAAAGAATGACTAATATAAATGACCAAGTTATCGGAATTATGAATGGAAATCTAGCATATGGAAAAATATGTAATTTTTTCCAATTATTTAGTAAAGTTTTGGTAGCTATACAAATTGTAGCTCCTGTATCAATATATGCATTGACTTTGTTATTCTGAATTTGTACTTGAATAAAGGTTGTATTCGTATTCGTTTGTTGATTTTGATTCTTGGGATTCATAAGTCCTCCTTAAAGCTCGTTTGAGGTCCTAAAGGAAGGAGTCTACGAGATATTTATTAGTCCACGGAGATGGTAGAAAATATAATACTATTTTGTCTCTTTGTCAATTTCGAGTCGTTGCACTTTGAAGAAGCTATACAAGAAAAGAAATGGAGATGTGCAATGGATGAAGAGATTTAAGCAATTTAAAAGAATGACATATGGGAGCTTTCTACTCTTCCAAAGGAGCAAAAGGGGATTGTTGTGAAATAGGTATAGAAAGTCAAAAGAAATGCTCAAGGAGAAGTAGAGAGGTACAAGGCAAGACTTGTCATTAAAGGCTATAGTCAACAACATGGAGCACATTATGATGAGGTGTTTGCTCCTATGGCTCAACTAGAGACCATTCGATTAATCATTTCCTTGGCAGCATAAAAAAGATGGAAGATTTATCAAATGGATGTCAAATCGGCATTTTTGAATGGCTACCTTAAGAAAGAGGTGTTTATCCAACAACCATTGGAGTACTTGGTGAAAGGACATGAACATAAAGTGTTGAAGTTAAAGAAGACATTATATTGCTTGAAACAAGCTCCAAGAGCTTGGTATAGCCACATTGATAAGTATTTCCAAAGTTATGGATTCATCAAATATCCTCAAAAACATTCTCTTTATGTCAAAAAAGGTGGAAATGGAAGCATTCTTCTTGTATGCCTATATGTTGATGACTTGATTTTCAAAGGTAACAATTCAAAGATGTTCGAAGAGTTTAAGAAGGTGATGACTAAAGAATTTGAAATGACTGATATAGGACTTATGTCATATTTCCTTGGTATTGAAGTGAAGCAAGATGATGATGGTATCTTTATCTTTCACGAGGCTTATGCAAGAAAGATTCTTGAGAAATTTAAGATGAAGAATTGCAAGCCCATTAATGCCCTAATTGATTGTGCAACAAAATTATCAAAGTTTGATGAAGGTGAAAAGGTGGATCCAACTCTTTTTAGGAGTCTTGTTAGAAGCTTGAGATATTTGACTTGCACAAGACCCGATATTCTCTTTGAAGTGGGAGTTATAAGTCGTTTTATGGAAGCTCCAACTAGTACTCATATGGTAATGGCTAAAAGGATTTTGCAATATATCAAAGGTACTATTGACTATAGTTTGCGTTATTCTTCTTCATCTAATTTTCAACTTATTGGTTATTGTGACAGTAATTGGGGAGGTGATGTTGATGATAGAAAGAGCACAGGCAGGTTTATATTTTTCACGGGTGACACTACTTTTACTTGGCATTCTAAAAAATAACTCATTATGACTTTATCTACGTATGAAGCTGAATATATTGCAACTACTTCTTACATCACACATGCAATTTGGTTAAGAAGGTTGTTGAAGATGCTACACATGACTCAAGACGGAGCTATCCCTATTTTTATGGATAACAAACTTGCTATAGCATTGGGGAAGAATCCTATGTTCCATGATCAAAGTAAGCACATAGATACAAAGTTTCATTTCATAAGGGAGTGTGTTGAGAATAAAGAAGTTAAGCTTTCTTACGTGAGAAGTGATAGTCAAGTAGCCGATATTGTTACCAAAGGATTAGAGTTTGAAAGTTTTGTTAAGATGCGTGCGTGGATTGGAGTTACCAAGAAGAATCAGGTTTAAAGGAGGATGTTAAAAAATGCAATTATATTAGTGGAGCATTTGATTAAACGTGATTCATTATTTAGTTCATATATTTCAAGATTCATTGTATTTTTCTAATGCATGTATCTTGCATTTACTATTTTTATGTTTTCCAAGAGTTTTATTATCTCAAAGAGATGTCTTATCTATCTATAAATACCATGTACTAGTTCATTTGTACAATAGGACAAAAATTCCAAATCGAGTTATTTAGATTGTTTGAATATTATATATTCCTTATTTACTACACACTATGCCCGTGCTATTATGACTTGTGCTTATGGTTTCTGCACAGAGAGCCTGACAATTACATTGCTATTAACATTGAATCAATTTAATTCTTTTTTTTTAATTTTATAGCCATAGGAAATGTAATCGACATAACTACAATGTGTAATGAACGCTGGTCTGGTTAAAATCCCAACCGCTCCTTCCTTGATCCAGTATTCCCATAAAGCACACAAGATTTGCAGTGTCATGACGACTGGTGTTAGAGGTCATGGAAGGTAAATTAACTTGTTCTCTTGTTACTTGGTAACCTTCTCCCCTGTTTGGATCCTTCATTCCTCCTAGCTCCTCTCTCACCGCAGAGAAAGTAAATGTTTCAAGAGAATCAAGTGGAAGTCCGAAACACTATCACGAAGCTGAAAAAAATTTGATTGGAACTATTAATCCTTTAATATAGGTCAAGTTCAAGAGTTGAGTATGATGAAGTCTTGATTTGATTACTCGTCCAAAACCTGTCCCTGCTCCAACAAAATGATAGCTTATCTGGAAATCAGAATCTCATCAAGCATCACTATAAAAACCTGTGGGATGAGACAAATGAGACAATATATGGACACAAAACTTTGCTATTTTGCCATTTATGTGACAGAATTTGCAGCTTGTTTTCAACAAGTGAGGGGGGCGGAGACTAATTAACATTACACGTAAATAAACATTTGTTACAGAACAGTATGCATGTAGAGGCAACTTAAATTCAATGTTCACTGCCAACAAGAATGCTGATGTTGTTAAGCATAGTTGCAACTCAACTCCGCTACATAAAATCAGTCATGGTATTGATACAGGAGAAAGAAGAAAGGATAACTGATTCCCAGCTCATGCCAAGAAGAGTGAAATCTGTAGGCCAATTGAATGGATAGCATTGACACACTTACATGCCACAACACCAAAAAGTGTAGGACAACATAAACTCAACACCCAGTTGGCACTCATTCAACACTTTAAATTGCAAAGGGAGTGAAAAAAATATATTGTGCAACAGAAGATATGAAAAGAGGGTCCCAAGAACAGTACACATCTTAGATGAACAAAGAACCATCATACTGGATGGGCAACTTCCTGATGTTGAGAAGATTAAAGCTACACAAACAAGACCATAAAGCATATACAAGAATATACACAGAAAAGACTGTCTATGACGTAACCAGGCCATGCATGTTGGTGTTACAAACCAGAAGCACCTCCATTGCACCAACCTAGTGCAACAAGGATACAAAAAAAAGCATAAGATCGTCACTTGAATGGGGATGACCTCGATCTATCATTAAAGAAACTAAAAGAAAAAGATTCCATATAGTTGTATTTGGTAATTAGAATTCCAACAAGAGAGACTTAAAAAAGTCACAATGAATTATCACAACGATATGATCCAACTAAACACAGAGAAATTGAACAAGAAGAAGAACAAAACTGCAAATTATACGACATTGTGTGCAAATAGTTTTGCTTAATTGTGAATCTAATTGCACAAGTTTGAGGATATAAAGTGACACCAAAAACAGAGAGCCGAGAAAAATTTCCTTCTACATTATCTACTCGATGATGGATTGAATGACACCGGCTCCAACAGTCTTCCCACCTTCTCTGATAGCAAACCTCATTCCTTGTTCACAAGCTACAGGCATAATAAGCTCCACAACCATATTAACACGATCACCAGGCATAACCATCTTTGACTCCTCATCCTTGTCATTCATAATCGAAGCTACTCTCCCAGTAACATCAGTAGTCCTCATGTAAAACTGAGGCCTATAACCGGCAAAGAAAGGCGAATGCCTACCACCCTCTTCCTTCTTCAAAACATACACAATAGCAGTAAACTTGGTATGAGGTGTAATACTCCCAGGTTTTGCCAACACCATCCCTCTCTGAATATCAACTTTTTGAATACCTCTCAACAACAACCCAACATTATCACCAGCCAGAGCCTCGTCCAAAGTCTTCTGAAACATTTCAACACCAGTCACAGTTGTGTTCCTAGTCTCTCTCAACCCCACAATATCAACAGTCTCACCAACCCTAACAGTTCCCCTCTCAACTCTCCCAGTGGCAACAGTACCACGACCAGTAATAGAGAAAACATCCTCAACAGCAAGCAGAAAAGGCAGATCAGTCTGTCGTTGAGGAATTGGAATATAACTATCAACAGAATCCATAAGCTCATAAATCTTATCAACCCACTGATTTTCTCCACGTTTAATAGCAGGATTAGCCATCAAGGCCTCCAAAGCCAAAAGGGCAGACCCAGAAATAATTGGAATATCATCACCAGGAAATTCATAAGAAGATAACAATTCACGCACCTCCAATTCGACCAATTGTAAGAGTTCCTCGTCATCGACCTGGTCCTGTTTGTTCAAGAACACAACCATATTAGGAACACCCACTTGTTTGGCCAACAAGATGTGTTCTTTAGTCTGTGGCATAGGCCCGTCTGCACCGGAGACGACGAGAATGGCGCCATCCATCTGGGCAGCGCCGGTAATCATGTTTTTCACGTAATCGGCGTGACCGGGGCAGTCCACGTGGGCATAGTGGCGGTTCTCGGTCTCGTACTCGACGGTGGCGGTGTTAATGGTGATACCACGAGCACGCTCTTCGGGGGCAGCATCGATTTCGTCGTACTTCTTGGGTGCGCTATTGCCCAGAGCAGCTAAAGCCATGGTGAGAGCAGCAGTAAGAGTGGTTTTACCGTGGTCCACGTGGCCAATTGTGCCAATATTCACATGGGGTTTCTTTCTCTCGAATTTCCCACGAGCGGCGCGAACAGTAAATGCCGTCCGGCGAGTGGTTACGACGGCGGAGGAAGAGGAGGTAGTGGTGAGAAAGGGGGTGATAAAGGAAGAGGAGAGAAGGGTTTTGGGGGTGAGTTTGGTGGGTTTGGTGGAGAAGGTAGAAGAGAAAGTGGTGGCTGAAGAAGGTGGGTAGACTAGTTTAGAGGAGGAGGAGGAGGAGACGGTGGCTGAGGCTGAAACTGCCATGAGCTTCGTTGAGTTGCCTCTGTGAGAAAAAAGGGAGAGAGGAATTGGGGTTCGTTATCTGTTTGACGAGAGGCTAAAAGAAGCGCTTTTATTTGAGGAGCTCACTCTATCTGTAATCTATCCATTACTTTAATCGGTAACATTGGCTTTTACACTTGGAGTTTGTGAAGGTGTGGTTAGGTTGTGACAAATGAATTAACCTTTAAGTTCATTTTGGTAAAAACTACAAAACTTTACAATCTTTTTATTTTAAAAACAAATTTTATTAATATTTTTATTGAATTATTTTATTAAAATAATTGATATAAAATAAGTAATTTTAAAATATTTTAATGATATAAAAAATTTTAAGAGAGAGATGTTTGTTGCTACTAAAAGTGTTAATATTTTCTTTTTGTTTGTATTTTTAAAATTCTTAAATGTACAATATTAAGAAAAGAAAAGCATTCTTTTTTTTGAGGTGATATCAGAATGAACATGCCTTTGCATATTACAATAATGAAAGAGAAGGGAGGGGGTTTGATTTTGAACGCCAAGTAAATGGGGTGGTTGAAAAGGAAGCGAGAGGAGTTGAATGGTTTATGATTTGGGTCTCAAATATCAAATGTGTTGGTGCTTATGTTAGTGCCACGTTGATGAGCTCAGGTCCTTCCAAAATTTTAGAGAAACAAAACACCCTCTCCTCGGCCACAAAGTCTAAAACCTTGAGCCCTAAACCACCCAATATGATGTGGGAACGGAGAGGTAAGAGTAGCTTCAACCTTGAGAATTGGATGTTGAATGCTGGAGAGTATATCACTCTCACTTTCACAAAATTGAAACAATAACACTTGCTTCAGATTAAAATGGAAGTGAATGATATGTACAGCTATACACACAAAATTCCTCTGACCAACATGAGGTTGAACAGATTACAAGGCCGTTCATAATGTCGAGTAATATTGCACAAATTCAGAACTTCACTTTATACCTCCTTCTCGGCAGTACAAACTGATTAATGTGGTGGTCTGCCTGCTCTGAGCCTCCCTGGGTTGCTGATCTTTATCATCTCGGACCATGCCTGTGACAATGATCCATCTTTTCCCATCATCCAGCGATGACAGATCAACTTTGACACAGCCTATTAACAAACAAAAACTTTAACACACATGAAGCAGGGACACTTTATCCTACCAAGTACCTTAATCACCCTCTATATGATTTCAGGCTAAAAGCATACTTTGATGATCTCAAATGAAGATTTTATTACCATTCTCTATATCAACTTGCTTCTATCTGCCAGCAGGTCTGTGGATGTTAAAAAGCAGGCCATAGTCTGTATAACGATTAGTTTGTACGATGAGGTACCTTGAGCTTACATATATTCAAAACCTCCTGCCGAATTTCACGACAAACTTCATTCAAAAAGGTTGATATGGCTAATTCATGCTTTCTTTTCAGTTCATCTAGCTCCTCTTGCTGCTTCATCAATAGATTTTCAAGTTTTTCAGCAATTGCCATAACATTTGAATCAGCGCCTTCTAGTATTTTGCTACTCTCCCCAACTTGATATGCTTCACTGTCAGCTTCTTCATGTTCCGATGCATCATTTCCCTCACCAAATTGTGAACCTTCAGACCCAGTAACTTCTTTCCATTCAGTGTTACTATCATCAGCCTCCAGCTGTTGAGGAGAATCATCTTCATGTGGACCATTGCTATCTATGTGACTACACGGAGAAGCATCACTTAAAGACAGGTTCAACTGTCCAAGTCTGCATGGAGAACTTCCATCAGCAGACTTAGGCAAATCAGACCAGTACTTGCGACCTGATGGCAGTCGTTCCAATGCAAGACTACCAGAAGAATGAGTAGAATCATTACCAACAGGTGAATGAGCGACAGGTGAAGCATCATGCTTCCTTTCAGAAGCATGCATTTCTGTGCTTGAAAACTCTCCAATTATATTATCTGGTGATATTTTTGGAGGCATCCAATCTGGAATGAGGGACCGAATTTCTGATTCAATCATTTCTGCAATTGCAGAAACATCTTGATCTGTCAGATCTAATTCCTCGACCATTTCACTAGCTACAGCAGTTGCTGTATCCACCTCAGTGTCAAATGGGAAGTGAATGTTCCGAAAATGACCTAGGGGCATGCACAATAAATTCAGTTGGCAGTTGGAAACCGTTGACCATTTCAAGTAAAGTAAAATTAATGAACAAAAATGAGGGGACGAGAGAGAACCTGCCGAATCAGCTATTCTCAGTTTCAAAAATATTGTGTGAACGTCTTTCCTCTGACCATGTACAGAGAAGTCCCTACTCGTCTCAGGTGCAGAATCATTGGCAGATGCATGAGCCTTGTTTTGATCAGAACTACTCTCTGCAATATTTTTTGGTGTAGAACTATGAGAGGCAATTTTTCAACATTTCATTTCTGGATAAAAGGAAAGTAAGCAAAAAGGGAATAACTGAGAGTAAAAAACTTGCCCTCTAAAATGTGGAGTTCAGGAAAAGCAGCAGAAAAAGTTAAAAGAGTTTCTCCACAAGGATATCATTAATTATATTCTCTTTATTATTTCTTAAAAAATCCCCAAAATTAAAGAATTTACTCCTTTTCCATCCTTTATCCTCCAACTGTTCTTTAATCAAAAAATTTTTCCAATATTCAGAAAAATGGAAAAGAGCAACTTCAAAATCCTATACAATACCATATATTTTCAATTTACCTGCACGAGGCCTTATGGGTTGCAATAAGCGGCCTATTATTTCATGTTCCTCATCAGGCCGAAGAAAGGGATCCATCAAAAGTTCCTTTGCTGGCAGACGTTCAGACACTTTTGCAATACACTTTTCAATAAATGCTTTAACTGAGGGATCTTTCACCTTTGCCAATGATGCTGGTTTTATACCCTACCAAGAGAAAAAGACTCAGAATGACAACACACAGCCATGAATGTCATGAAAGTTCTGACTGCTGATAGCTGCTTTACAATAAGTAAAAGGATAAGTACTTGAGATTTATATTGCAAACTAAAAGGAATTTCTTATGGAGGGATCATAAAAAGACTTGACTTTTTGGGCCTCACATTATTTTGTTATGTTCTTTGTTTTACATTTTCTACGTATAAACTAAAATGATTTCCAAACTTCTCTCTGATCTAACAACATATTTTCTATCATGTAGTCATGGTATTTTCTTTAAAGAAATTTTTAGTTTAATATTGACAATCAAGTCAATTAGGAGTATGTATTATTGAATACTTAAATGATCTCCATGGGCATAAAATTGCCCCATATGTGCTGAGAATCTAGACTGACCATTGCTAAGGTATTCTTGGCTGTATACAAATTCCCTGTTATTCTTCTTCCTCCATCAACCCCTTTTTCCCCCATTTACCAGAAACTATATCATTTTGAACAACAGTTATACTGAATACAATTGAATCTTCTCAAACTGTTCCATTTAGGAAACAAAAAGATGCATGAACAAACACTGGATGCACAATAGGTAGTCATAAATGATAAAGGAACTTGTGCATCGGGTCAGAAGGAAGTGAATAACTTTTAAAATCATGTGACATGACTGGAAACACTGTAAAACAATCAGGTAAACATATTCTTGTCAAAAAAAAAAAAAAATCCCAGGTGCACACAAATTTCTCTCTGTTAACACCCAAGTTACATCTTCATCAAATAATTCAGTAGGAAACGAAGCATTCTTTCTTTTGAATGATTAAAATTCAGAAAGAAGTGTCAAGAGGGTAATATTTAATGTGTCCTAGTGGCCTAGCTACACTTCAATTCATAATAAAATATCACATACCCATATGTTCTTTGGCCACCAATTGAACTAGTTTCCGTATCAATATGAAGAGAAGAAAGTCTCTTAGACATCAAAGTCAGTCAGGACGGCATAGGGTCCAAGACATTTGATAATGTATAACACCATGCACAAGTGGATCGAGATTAGGCACAATTCAATGCTTAACGAATTAAATATTATCATGTATAAGGTCATAATTTTCTTGAAAAATGGGAAGAACATAGTAGTGATATTGATGATACAGCGAAGCAAGAAATATTGGCACTGTAATACATACATAATTAGCCCATGTATGGATCTAATTACGGAGGATGGATGAAGTTGAAGTCTTACAGATGACACCTTCTTGTATATTTGAGCAGCATTGGTACATTCAATATACGGGTACTCGAAAGTTACCAGCTCTAGCAAGCACATACCAAAGGCATAAATGTCAACCAGCTCATTGTATTCCTCTTCATAAAGCTCTGGTGCCATGAACTCCGGGGTTCCTATGTTGACATTGGCAATAAGTTTAATAAATCAGAAAAAAAAAAAAACTCTATAAGCTTATAATTTCCTAAAATTACTCAAATCTTCATAGGATGCTCCTCACCAATGACGCTATGAGCTGCGCGAGCTTGCTGAAGAATTGCAGCCAAACCTAAGTCACCAATTTTCACTTCACCTTGGTTCCCGTTAACAAAGATGTTATCACATTTCAAATCCCTATGAATGACTGGAGGATCGTGACTGTGAAGATATAGAAGGCCTTCTAGGATCTGCCTTGACCATTTCTTCAATGCTCTCAAATCAACATGCTTATGTTTCTTCCGGTACCTACATCATGGTTCCAAAAGTTGTTCAATGACGAAAGCAAAAACCAAGTTTGCGTTGAGAAAAAAAAAAATAGGTGTAATGGTCAAGAGCATACTGCCGCAAGGTCCCAGAAGTGAAAATCTCAGTGATGAAATTGATTTTCTCATTTTTGGTATCGACCCACGAATTGTAGAACTTGATGATATTTTTGTGCTTCAAAGTCTTGAGCAAATGGACTTCTGAATATAGACGCTCCAAATCCACGGAATTACGCAGTAGATCTGCAACCTGAACTTGATTCCAAGCTACTTCTATTCCTTCCAATTCATCAAATGCCCTATATCTAAGTTTTCCAAAAAAATAAAGGAAAAACACGAGCAATACACACAATTAACAAATATTACTGACATTAAAGGTTACGTCTTTGTCTAAAACAGCAGGCTGATAATACTGTTCAAAATCGTGCGAAAAAGGATACACCTTCTTGTAAGCACCTTTCCCTAGAATCTCCTTGTACTGCAACGAACAAACACAATAGAGGGGCGGACAACGTTAAACAACAAAATTAAGCTAATTTCTCACAAGGGCCAACCTAATGTTTAATCAAACTAAAGCGTAAACAGAAACAGATAGCAAAACATTAAAAATGACAGAAGGGGGGGAAATGTAAGAAAATACAGACCCGACCATAGCGACCAGTGGGGTCAATCTCGACGAACTCGACTTCGGCATCGTCCGGGTCTTGATCGGACGACGATTCCTGCGGCATCCTGGTCTCTGAACGGATAAAAAAAGCAGCTTCTTTTTCAATATACAAGATGAAGAGATCAAGCTGTAGACCTGAGAATCGAATTCCAACAATATCAATTCCTGACCTTGAAATGTAAGAGTCACCCACGAACAGGGAACATGAAAAGAGATGAAGAACCCAAATGAAGAAAAATGAAAACAAAGGTGTAAATGACGAGTAGAGAGAAATAGATAGAGAGAGAGAGAGAAGGATAAACAGAGAGTTTGCGAAACAGAGAAGAAGAAAAGCTTAAACGTGGAAGGTAAGCGTAGCAGCAGAGGAAAATCTTGAAATATATTTATATACATTATAAATGGAGAAAAAGCCAAAATAGAGATTTACCCGAATCAGCAGAGCAGAGCTGACTGTTACTTCTTGGCTCCTCCTCAGTCACTGCAATATTTTTTTAATTAATTAAGAAAAAGAGACAATGAAACAAATAAATAAAATATCTTAATTCTATTGTTTAAAATTTTAAATGTTAAACATATTTAAAAATTGTCATTAAATTTAATTTTAATATTTAGTAAAATATTTTTAAAATGGTAAAATCATGTATGTTTTTATTTTACTGCAGTTCGAAATATCAATCTAAAAAGACTTAATTAGCTGCAGTTCAAAATGATAAGGACATGATAACTGCCCGTTCAAAAGTTGAGAAGCCATGTGGATTGGACTGCTGATTTAGTGACAATTTGAGCAAACAGTTCAAATCACTTGTTCGTTATCCCGTGCTTAATATGATACATGAGTATTTTCCTATTTATTATATAAATAAACACTCATAAAATAGGGTAAACGGAGTAATAAGAATAAGTCAGTTTTGAGAAGTTTTACTAAATGTTTAAAATCTAAGTCCATGAAATAGTTGTTAAAGAATCCATTCATCTAATAAATAAGATCTACATAAATAAATAAATTCATATTCATAAAACAAGATAAAAATATGGTAATAGAAACGAATGATATGATCGGATTACAGATAGAAGGAATAGCTACAAGAAGGTTAAACAGGCACTTTCGTTTTTTTCCTTGTGCAATAAAGGCAACTATCTGCCCTTATCTCTTAAAAGTTTAAGCTTTTATTGTACCAAGTGCTAACATCACATGTCCACTTTCAGCCTGTGACCCAGAAAAGGTTTTGTTTCCCTGTGGCCTGTGGCTACATTACATAAGAGTGTTATAGCAGAAAAGAGAGAGTAGAAGTTTGTTAATTCTAAAATGAATATGAATGAAACCGAGAAGTTCCTAGGCTCCTAGCAAGCAGCAGCTCACATGGGAAGTTTTTAAAAGTATTCTCCAATGTAATTATGACACTTTTGTCCACCTTACAGGTTTCCTGATCATCAACCAACCACAAGATCCGGAACTTTAGTAAAGAATATGGTTGACTCCAAAGAGCAATAGAATAATCTCAACACACAGAATTTTCTTCAGAGATGGTTATCTGTAATGATTGGAGGAAACGGCTAGTGAATTCCCTTAGAATGAACACCTCAAGAGTCTACAGCAGGCATTTCAGTCTCCGCAACATAGATTAGGAAAATTTTGCCAAACCCATCGGTTCTGCAACTCCATGAATGTGAATTAGTACTTATGCACCCATCTAGTGCAGTATCCAACATACCGTGCCCAGTGTGCATAAAGGATATGATACGCTGTGATGCACTATGACATAAAAAAAGCAATGTTGTAGGGAACATAATGGATAAAACTGGAGCCAAATATGTACTTGTACAATTCCTCATGATGGTTGTGCTGCAAGGTCTACTGACAAATCTAAGACTGCTTGGAGACAGGCTGTGAATGCCAAAAGGGAAGCACCAGTGTGCATAAGTCTTATAATCTAAGAATCCATGATTTATATCTCAAAGATATTGAGATAAAAAGAAACATACAACTATAGTTTGAAATTGCTCTCACCAATTTATCTGGCCCATCTTTATATTGAAATGAAAATTTGATCCACAAATGTGTTCTGCTTAGCCTTTAATCTTTTTTCCTGGATTTAAGAAATTTTTCTCAGTAAATGACATGGCCCAACTACTTCCATAATGGCACAAACAGTTCATCTCTGTGGATGTTTCTTGCTTATCATCAACTTTTCTTCAGCGCATTCATCTTTTCCCTAAGATAGTAAAGCTTGGCCCTTCTCACCTTCTTCTTGTCCAGCACTTTTATCTCCTTTATGTTAGGTGAATACCTGTTTTCACAAACTACACTTAGGGTACCATGAAGAAATTAAAAGCAAATAGAAAAGAAACAAGGACAATCCTTTCTGGTAACAAACTGTAAACGAAAATTATTCATAATCCCAACTGCAAGAAACTTTAGTCTGGATAATGTCCTAAATATCAATAACAAAGGGTTAGTTTGATGTCCAAATAGGAAAAAGAGTAAGCACCAGGGTGAAATTACTACAAACTCTTATAGCAGATAATGGATACCCGATACGAGATAATGTTGTTGTGCCAGTATTCCAACTCCCGACCCTCTAAATTAGTGTGTAAGTTAGCACTCTCCAATTAGAGTGTTTCTGTAACTGTGAAATTTAGTAAACTGATACCATGCACATACCGATAGTTCAATTCCAAACTTCAAAAAAATGAGAAAAGGAAAAGTTAAAAGCATGGAAACTTCTCTTTATTTATTCACTTAACTTTTCTGCCAAGAGTTACCTTCTCCTTGATTTTGATTTTTGTCATTGACAAAGATGTCGTTTTCATGTAAGATCAGTGAGTGTTGAATTCAGTCTCCTAGCGATCTACCAAGTTCACACTGAAAATATTGATCTAACCCAATACAATTACAGATCTAGAAATAGAAAAGATCCTTTAACCAGTCATGAATTATGTTGTTTTACTTGCATGACCCATTCAATGATTCAGAACAGAAGGGAAGCTGATTTATTATGTGGAGCATATATTTATTGTGATTTTTCTTGCAAGATCCAATCAATGATTCAGAACAGAAGAGAAGCTGATTTATTAAGTGAAGCATAGATTATCAAATCACATGCTCTTCCAAGCCACCCACGAGAAGAAAACAGCAAGACACAGAGTGAATTTCTGTATGTTAGAATTCAGTGATAGGCAGCACCACTTAGGTAATACATACCAATGAAACTACAACTAGATCAAAATGAACAAGGCTGTTGAGGCTTACAGTGGATATAGAGACTCAACACCAATTCCCTTTTCCACTATCCTCCTCAATCTAAATGTAGTATTTAGGCCAGCATTACGTCTTGCTATAACAATACCTCTCACAATAGAAACGCGTCTCTTATTCTCAGGTACTTCCTGCACACCATAAAAAGGAGGAGAGGATTAGTACAAAATAACTTATAATACTTTCTTGTCACACATCTAGCAGACTGAATCAAGAAATAACTTGTCATACCACTTTGAGTTCTACAATATAACCAGGCTTTATATCAGGAATTTCCCTGTGTGATCTTACTTCCTCCACTGCTTCCTTATCCAGAATCTGTCGGTAAAAGTAAAGATGCTAATTGTAGTGAAGAATGAAATCATCACAGTTATGCTATCCTAAATTACAAATATAAGGAGATGAATATGTATGCCTGCATTATGTGCTTGGCAGTTTTATCAAGTCTCTTAAATTTGATTCGAGGAGCAACGTCAGTCATGGGTGTCGAACAATCTTGGAAACCTGATTCCACTGAATTTCCCTCAGTAGCTATGCTCCTAATTGGGCAATGAGGCCTGAGTGCTGCCCAGTATGATGGATCAAGGCCAGGAATTCTACTATTACTGACAGAAAACAGGAACATGTCTGTCTGATGACACAACTTCGACTGCCAAAAAATTTTCAAATCTATTACGCTCCAGATAAAGAAACTTTCTAACCACCCAGTAGTTAAATGGCTGATCGTTTCACAAGCAATCCCCACAAGCAAAACATTCAACTTATTCTACAACCACAATTTCCATTCAAAAGAAAATTTCACAAAGTTGGTGTCTTCACTAATATCCCAGCAACACATACGAACAAAATTGCCAACTGATCATTCAAATAGAACAAATCAAACTAAAGTTAAACCTAAGCTGTATCCCAATCAATAAAGAACTAAAAACCCGATTAACTAAAAAATTATCCCATCAAAATAATGAAGCACGAGTTGGGAAATAGAGAAAGGTGCGCATTCAAAATGTACCGGAGGGCGAGAAGCGAACTGGTGAAATGACCGTAAAAATCGATTCTCTGAAGCAGAAATTGTATGTGGAACTGAAGGATCGGACTTTAAAACAGCCAATTCATGAACATTATTTCCGCCACCGCCAGCGAAATACCCTGTACTACATTTCAAATGGGCAATACTAGAACTATTCAGGATTCGTCTCCTAATTAAGCGCCCGCACAGAGAGTGCATTTTTCCTTTAAAACAGAACCTAAAATACATTTCAAGAAACAGAAAAGATAGGACTGTTAACACCGTTTGGCTGACAAAAAACGAGGGAAAGTATAGAAAAACGGAAAAATGATTTCGACTTTCTTACGTGCTCAGAGGGTTGGCTCCAGGGACAAATCGAAAAACCCTGCTTGCTCCGGCTGATTTCTTTTTAGTGGAATTTGGGGTTTATGATCCAAAAATATTACATTGACCGTCTTGCCTCTACTCTAAGGGCGTAACATTGAGCCCATAATGTATTGGGCTAAATCAGTTACATAGTAGTGATTGCGAATTTTGTCATTATTTCAAAAAATGCAATCAAAATTATGAATCTATCAAAAAGTAAATATTATTCCAAGTCTGAAATATTGATTTTAAGGGCATCATCCTCTAGGGTAATTGAACTAATCTTGATTTAAGGGGATTTTCCTTTAAGGTAAATAAGGAGTAGATACAAGAATTTGAACTGATAAAACAACATATTTAAATTTTGATTTAATAATTAAAATATATTTCAAATAAATATTAATTTATAAATAAATATTAATTTTTAAATTATTTATTTTGTTAAAATAACATAATTTTATTAATAATTTGTTAATAAATATTATATAAGAGGTTAAATAAATTTAATTAATTAAAAATAATTAATCTTTAAGTTTTATCTAAAATATAATTATTATCAGTGATAAAAATACAATTATATTAGCATTAACAACCAAACAGATTTTTATTTTTATTTAAAAGAAAAACAGAAATTAAAAACTATAACAAAAAAACATAAGTAAAACCAAACGACCCCTAAATTAAAAAGATTAACTTGTTCAAGATTTTAACGGTAGGTCAAATTGGTTTAGTTTTTTAACATTGGTACAACTAAATTAATGACATTCAAGTCAAAGTATATTAAATCAATGGCATTTCAAGACTCACCAAGCTCCTTTTTATCCTTACACTCATACAATAGTAAAGAGCCATCATTTACTGCAGAGAATTGATTCCACCAAGCCTAGAGCTATGTTAACAGATAAAGTATACATTAATTGAAATTTAAACTTAAATTTAAAAAATCGACAGATAAAATATAACAATAATTAGAATTCAAGCTTAAATTTAAAAAATTAAGTTTTGTGAAAAAAAATCTAAAAATTCAAAATTAGATAGATTTAAATTAAATTAAATCCTAGACACGTGATCAGCTACAAGGATTTCACATAATCACCAAAAATCTCAACTATACAAGTCACATAAAAATCAGCAAAGATATAATCATATCTTAACCCACTAAATATCAAGTTAGATTTCCAGAAAATAACCATTATCAAATCCCAACTTAAGTAGGATTTAAAACTTATCAAACTTATTTTGGAAGTCTCACTTAAACTCAATTAAGTCCAAATATCAAATAATGTCTAAAATTAAATAATTAAGATATTGTATCTATATCTTAACAATCTCTCTCTTTATGGCATTATTTATCACATATGAGAATCTCCCCTTAAAGGAGAAAATTGGACATATAATGTCAAAGTCATAAACTACATGAGAACTCACAAAAGAACTCCCCCTTAATCAGTCAATAAGATCCATTCTCCCTCTTGGGATAAAGAGATGTCAAAAACCAAGACGAATAGTCACTCATATACTTTGAAATCTCCCTTTAAATGGAATAATCACCAAAAACAATATGATATCTTCCCCTCGGGACAAAACAATGTCAAAATGAAGAATGCCTTCAATGTGATCAATCCCAGTGAATAAAGAAGAATAAGAATCAACGAAGAATCATAAGCACGCCAAAATGACAATTTACCACTAGTCAAAACACTAGCCAAAGCATCATTTCTTACATAAAAGCCATCCACATACGATTGATTAAATTCAGAAACCCTAAAAAAGCTTTCAACAAATCATAATAAAACTTAATCAATCTCTTCATATAAACCATATGAAAGCATATTGCTCAAACTCATATAGCCCATGATATAGAGAGAAACTATATTGAAACTTGAAAGATCTAAACCAAAGAAAACTCGAATCTTCTTATAGGTCTCCAATCAAACATCAACATTTTTTTGACATAACTCCGTAAATCAAAATCCAAACCAAAATTTTCAAATCATCAAGCAGAGTCTCATGTTCACATCAAATATACTATTTAACAAGTTAATAAAAGCCAGACTGTAACATCCCACTCTCGACGGGAATGGTAGAATATGAATTTGGAAAAGGATGAGAGTGTTTGGGACTAATTAGGAATTTTCATGCATACTGGTATTTGTGAACAGTGAAATT
>JAOTAX010000007.1:24338140-24348261 GCA_025629825.1 Erythroxylum guanchezii
ATTAACTCTTAATCCAAGCATATTATGAATGGTTTCGTGCCACTTGAATTAACTCTTAATCGAAGCAAATCATGAACAGTTTTATGATGTCAATTTACCGGAATGTAATTGAAATTAACACACGAACTCTTCAATAGTTAATTATTCGACTTACAAACTTTTCCATAGACAATTACCATGCAATTCGGCCCTTTACCATCCTATACCCCACTTGATTCAGAGTAAGGGCTATGTGTCAACTCCCACTAGATTGACTATGTCACATTTAGTCTAAGTGATGTTAATTCTTGTCTTGGAGATCTCATTACTCTATGTGTAATTGAAGACTCTCGTCATGACACATAACTGCCCTAGCCAGAAACTCCCGAGTAATGACCCTAACACAAGGCTGTGGGTATCATCTCTTTCTATCAAGAGTGGTGAATCCTTTATTGGATACCCAGTTACCTTCGAATACCAATAGTTGTACTCAATCACTACCTTATGAGCAACCTCGTCTTAAGGCAATAAGGAATGATGTCAAAGCACAGGATCAGTATCCAAGATATCCTTGAGTATCTTAAGTCTAAGGATATTTACACCATTGCTATGATGAGATTAATAACTAACATTTGATTGATCATCCATATGATAATTTCATTGCGGGTCATCCGATGTACTTACTACTCCTTGTAAGCATCCACATGTTAATTCTAAATATCTCACGTTTACAATTTATGAGATCTATTGCTTGATCAAATCAAATAGTATAACATGTGCTAGTTTGTCTGGATTAACAATGTCCTGTCTCATTGATCCTATGACTAGGGATAATTTAGATACTAATATAATTGCACATGATAGGAATCTCATTATTATGATTTCCTTCATGCTATATTTTGTATCACAGATTTCATTAATTCGATTAAAAATGGACATCAATTCATAAATAAATAAATATTAAATTAATGAAAATTGTCTTTCACTTTATAAAGTTTGTACAAAAGTGTAAAAAAGTGATTGTAATTAGATTACTACTTTAATACTAACTCCGCTGAAAGTTTGAGCTTCTCTACTTTTAATCATGCATGGGAATGAGTAATTGAAGTCGTAGAGTGTATGAAAAGAAAACACCAAGGCAAAAATTATAATACAAGTCGAGAAACAGGTTTTAAAGAATTTCGGATCCAGGTCAGAGGAGTTCAGAGTTCAGACTCAGGAGAAGTTGAATAGTGACTCTCGCTCCCTCACTCACTGCCATCCATTTGCCACCTTGAAAAAATTTGTTTATGTCCATTAATGCTGCAGTAACACTCTCTGGCAACATCTATGGTCCTGTTCTATATAGCTTGTTCGTCAGTAAAATCTAGCAGTTCCCCTATCCAATACAATCCCTTGTCTTCCATTTTTCATAGTTCAGTTTCTGCAACTCAGTCTCGTCTTTTTCGCTCAGTCCCAACCCAAGCATCTTCTTTCCGTAAATTAGGCCAGATCCCTTTTGGTTTCCGTTGAAAAGTGACCAAAATTTCTAGTTAAACATGCACGACTACCAATTTGGAATTCCTGCTTGCTTTACATCTGGTGAGAAGTTAGCTGATGATCCTGGTACGATAACCAGGTCAGGACAGAGTGCGTTCATGTCTGTTTATCGTACAAAGGTTGCTGATCTGTGTCGTTTGATCACCATAACTTGGTTCAAGAATCTGTTACTCCGTGGCCTATCGGTATCAATAGAAGGAGCTGAAGGAGAGAGCCAATACAACTGCAAAGTGGATCTAAAGCCTTGGTATTTTTGGAGGAAACAAGGGTCCAAGCGAGTCATGGTGGATGATAAAGCTGTGGATATTTTCTGGGACCTCAAAGCTGCAAATTTTAATGGCGAAACTGAGCCTGTATCTGAATACTACGTTGCTGTTGTTTGCGATGAAGAGGTTGTGCTAATTATTGGCGATCTAAAGAAAGATGCATACAGGAAATCAGGGTGTAGACCGGCTCTCATCGATCCTATTCTGATCTCAAGAAAAGAGCATATATTTGGCAAGAAGAATTTTTCGACAAGAGTTAAGTTTCACGAGAAAGGTAGACTTCATCACATCTCGATTGAGTGCAAGAACAGAAATGGTTGTGGGAATACAAATAGCTCCAATTCGACAAATGGGACTGACCCAGAAATGGAGATAAGAATTGATGGACACTTGGTGATTCATGTGAAGCATCTTCAATGGAAGTTCAGAGGTAACCAGTCTATAAATCTTCACAAATTAAGAATCGAGGTGTGCTGGGACGTCCACGACTGGCTGTTTAGTCCAGGTTTAAGGCATGGTCTGTTCATCTTTAAGCCAATAATTTCATTTTCATCACTATCACCATCATCTTCATCACCTCCGTTATCTTCCTCCACATCTACACCAATGTCTTCTCAGACGGGAAGTTCAGGTTCATTAGAGGGATGTAATGCTGGTGGGTCATCAGAATTCTGTTTGTTTCTCTATGCTTGGAAGGCTGAATGACAGGCAAGATACTGGCACCAATGTTCTATCATCATCAAAACCACCCGTAAGAATAAGGTTGTACAAGGCAAAATGGGTCTTCCACTATCAATGATATGGGCCAGATTAGGGTGGTGAGGATAAAGAGTGGGTTGGGAGAAGAAGTGTGGGGTCAAACGAGAGCTAAGGAGTTAAGTCACAGCTGGGGTTTGACGCAAGTGGCATGATTGGACAAAGACAGATAGTAACACATACATGCTCAATAATTTCACATGCGGACACATCTCCCCATCTAACTTTCTACAAGTTTCTCATTTGTCTTCTGTTTCTTGGTAAGAGTACACAGCTACAAATGCAGATGTAACTCTTCATTAAATTTTATATTTCCCTACAAGGAAGATGAAGTATGTGTTGATGGGTTAGTAGGAATTTAGGGAGCCGCCTTTATTGCAAGGACTTGCTTTATGCACTTCACATGGCAGAGACAGGCAATAAACTCTTAGAGCTAGAAGGTAATCGAAACCTTCGAATTTAATTTATTAATAAATTGAATGAATTTAATTACGTTAATGAAATTGAATTAACTTTTATTTACATTGTTTGGAACAAATCAAGTAATGTTAGAACTGAATTCAATTATACTATTTGAAACATAATTAAAATAAATTCAATTATTTTATATGACATTTTTACCCTTGATTAAATTGGAACAAGATTTACTTAAAATGTAGCCGAAAACAAACAAACAAAAAATCTATATATATACAAAAAAAATCGAGAAATGCAAAAGAATATAGACAGGATGGAAAAATAAAAGGAGAAGCTAAATCGAACGATGAATCTAAAAGAGAACAATGATCATAGACAAAAAAACGAACAAAGAAAAGATACCTATGAACAAGGAAAAGAGAAAACCTGGATATGATGGAAGGTGTTGATTCGTGGAGAAGGTGCTGTTGTTCCGTTTCTTGATAGGAATGGCTGTTTGAGGTGAGAGGGGCTGCTTGAGGTGAAGAGATATATGGTAGAGTTAGATGGGTATTATTGGAAGGATATTTTTAACGTTCAAAAGAAAAATTAAAATCCCTGTTCGTAATTCAATTATGATACTTTTTCAGGTGAATTCATTTTATAAAGGATGATGAAGTTCAATTTATGTATGAATTAAATCCATCTCTTTTTTCTATTTCCAAGCACTTGCAATTGAATTCAATTCATACAATTCCAAACACCCTATCTATAAAGCTTTAGATATTAACACATGTGCAAACCCATTTTCATCTTTTTCTTTGGGAAGTTCTTTTTTCTTCAATGACTTACTTTTTTAAATGAATAAGAAGATTTTTATTCCAGTAACTAAATAAAAAAATACAATATAATTACACAAAACAGAGTCGAATGTTTGGATCATGTCCTTAGAACATTCTGCTTGGCTGTTGGGAATCCATTCTTGGAATAGAAGAAAGTTTCTGCAGCTGCACCACGCTCAAGTTTTATAGTGTATGGAAATCTACAGCAAAAAAAAAATAAAAAAGAGAAGCTCATAGTGTCTTCTCAATTTGAACCAAAACCAAAAATCTTTGCCAGGAAGAACTTGTTCTTTCCCTTAGAGGCATCAGGGGGTGCTTGAACTGGTACTGCTGTGGCGGCTGATGCAGAAGTTTGTTTAGCTGCAGAAGCTTAAAAGTTGTCAGGAACAGTTTTAGAGTCCAAAAGTTAAATTTCCATAACCTCGTAAAACATTGAAAGGTAAAGATTGCCTGATTTCGGTGCGTCCCTCTTGACTGTTCCTACTTTTTCATGGGAATTCTTCTCTGGATTGTGTCTGCCATCCTCACGAGGAGAGATAGAAATTGACCTTCTTTCTGTAACTCTGTTCTCCATCTGCCCTATGCTTTCTCTGTTGCCTGCAGTCATCATAGTCTAATTGAACTCGTGCACAATCATGGTTAAGCAAGAAGGGTTGGTCAAAAAGTCCAGGCCGGCCTAAATTAAAAACTATTTCAAATGTCAAATTCAGAAAAAAGGGCGGTCTGAACCTAATAAGTAGTAAACATACACGAACCAGAATCGTACAAGTAATGTAATAAGTTTTCTTTCTAGTATATAAAACTACAATGCAATGCGGGGGCAGAATTTTGTTTAGATGCAAGATTGCTTACTACCACTTGGAGGTCTTCCATAATTTCGGCGCAAAGCTTCAAAGAAGGAACTGTCTCTTCGATCTTTCACCACTGATGGAGAGAAGAAAAGAAAAGTGAAGGTCCGGTCAGGAAACAGAGAACTAAAATCAAATTTCTCTCATTTTGTGTTGCAGAGAGTGAAAAAGAAGTATACATACATTGTTCGAAAAGAGCTGTCCTATAGTTTGGGGCCAAGCCAACTAGCAGCAATTGAACTGCTTCTGAATCTCTTGTCGTAGGCTTATTTGATGCAGCCAAGTTATGCGTATCTAACAGGATTCCTGAGAGCTGCAAAACAAGAAACCGTTGAGAATAGATTGATTGCAGTTGAGTTGTTGAAGCAAAGACTACCTGCAGCTTACCAGAAGTTTTTTCAGCTCTGGTGTTTGAAGCAAATCGTAGGCATCTTCACAGTAATTGTCTGTAAGAGTAGTGCACATAGATCCAGCCTACAAAGCCATTAAGCTTAAAAGTTGACTATGTTTTGAAAATGGTACAAGCTATCCCAGAAATGACAATATATTCAATCTTGATCTATCCTGAACATGTACTGACCTCTCCACTGTTTTTGAGGATATCTTGCCCTACCACAAGGACTGTCAAACGTCCAGTTATCAGCAAACTCTCCAAATCCACCTGACACCAATTGGTAGTTCAGAAATTAGTGACTTCTTAATAAATTGTGCAGTTCAAAACAAATGGCATATCATACGCGGAAGTACCTCATCAGCAAAGAGCAAGGAGGTAGCATCGAGGCCGACATGGTGGAATAGCCAAGCAGCTTGCCTTTGTTTCCACATTTTGGATCTTCTTATATTCATCACAGGCACAACAACAGAACCCTCTTCGTCTCCCTCACTCTTTCCTTTTTTCTTCATGAATTTGTTGTTCAACCACCATGCATAGCATATTGCTGCCACCATTGAGCTAGTACCTGCATTAAACCCATTGATCAACATTTGAAACCCAAAACAAGATAAGAGTAATGGCAACATAGTATTAAATGTACTCAACTGTTTGAAGGACCAGGAAGGATGATTTTGGCCTTGGTTTGGATCTCATTATTCATTATGCTTCCGATCTTTGTTCTTTGCTCCTTAAGGAAAGAATTAAGGCTGAGGTGTGTTTGGCCATCTCCTTCCTTTTGCCACCCATTTGCATTAGACTTTGGCGCAATTTTTTCCATTGAACACGTTGACTTCGATATGGATCTCCTGTGAGCCGACTCGACCAAGTTTTTCGGCGGAGAGAGCAGCTGGTTATCTGCAGCTGACTTGAAACTTCTACGTGGAGGTACTGGAATTCCCTGAGAGGCAGGGGAGGACTGAGTCTCGGTTTGGAAGCGGGATTTACGGTGGATTGACGATCGTGGCGGCAGAGGTGGCGCCGTCGGTTCATGGAAGAGGTTGTTCCCTTGGCAGGGGTTGGTGGGATCAGGTGGAAGTGTGGGATTGGAGGGGTTAAGAACATTGGAGACCCAGTTCTGAACCTGTGACACTGGAAATGCTTCCGAGGGAGACTTGGTCTTCACGTCTGATGAATTACTTCGACTGTGATTCACAGTTCTTGTTAGTATTTCTTCACTGAATCCATCCAGAGCTCTGTTTCTGTAGATACAAAAACATAACGTTTAGCTTAAACTTTCAGAAGTCAAACCATCCCTTAAGGTATTACATTACAGACTATCTGCAACTGAAACCACAGCATTAACCAACCTAATAAAGTCCAATGAGAACATACCTTCTTGCAGACCTGGAGAGATGGTCTTTTATCTCTATAGAGGATGTTGAAAGTCTACCCGGAATCCCACCGTTGAATCTCGGTGATCCAGTGAGTCTAGCCGGAGTCATATCTTCACGTGTAGGAGAAGAGGCCACCATGCGCCTGGCCTCATTGAGCCACTCCTGAGTCAACCTGCTGTTGTTACTCCTCGTACTTTGATCAAAAGATTCTTCGCAACCATCCAAAGCATGGCCAGTCAAGTTATACGCTTTTGCATCAGAATTCAATGCTCCAAAGAACATGTCATTCATGAAATCTGTGAGGTCTGGCGCATGGTCGGCTCTCAAGCTTCGTCTTGGCTCTGTTAACTTCTTTTGCTGTAGTAAAGAGCTTTCTCTTGATGAAACCCTGTTAAACCTCATCTCCGTCATGGTTCCCTGCAGAAAGAGATAGGAACAAAGAAGCTTGGTTTTTGTTGAGAGCTCAAGGTCGTTTTGCTATGGAAATTGTTGTTTCTTTCTTATCTTTTCCCTGATATAAACCATGAGACAAGGACATGTAACATTGAGAACATCAGCATGGACACTGAATTGAATGCAGGACGGCATTTTGGAGCTTTTGGTGTCTCCAATGTAACATAACCTTGTGTTATTTGTGTTTTTTTTTCCCAAACAATATCTTATAATTTTATAAACTTGATGTGAAAATGGAAAAAAAATCATCTTCTTTATAAATAATCAAAACTATAATTCACAAGCAAAATAAGCAAAACTTTATAAATCATTCAAATGTAACATTTTAAAGAATATCTATTGGAAATGAAATAACCCAAAACAAGTGTTTTAGCTTTAACTTCTTATCTTTATATATAATTTTACTAATCAAAGCTCATAGTTTATTTTTTATAATAAATCACGAAATCATATTCAAGATAATAAGATATTGAATAAGAAGTTCTAATTTGTTAAAATTTACCTTCTTTGTGAGTTTTCATATCATTTTCTATAAAACATAATCATATCCTTTAAATAACTAAGAAACAAGAACTATCATAAAATCTATGGATTTGATCGGTCAAAGTTCTCCCTACCAACTAATTTGGCACATTTTACTCAAGGATTTACGGCAAATGGTTTTGTAAAGTTTCTTAAAAGCCAATTAAGATTTAAGGAGCTTCTCTGTCACGATGCTGATCATGGCGTTGCTTTCAGGAAGATAATTTTTAAACTATAAGATCAACGTCTGTGCATCTTCATTAGAATTTTCACGTCTCTTAAAACGCTGAATCCAACTTATAATTTTTGTTGAAAAGAACAAGAATGATCATAGCTGTTGGTTTGTACATATATACATGTTTGGCTCTTTCTAAATCTCTGATCCGGAAACCACATAGCAAAGTTCACATACGGTTTCTATGATGGTGGGTGGTAAAGAATGTGAGACTTGATCACAAGAACAACCCCATATAACTGAAGACTGAGAATGAGGACAAAGTTTCTTCCTATATTCTAATGGGAATAAGTCAAATGTGACTGAGTCCAAGCAGTTACGATAGTCCTTGATCTTAGGTATTTCTAGTAGATTAGTTTGTTACATTCATCTCTTGTATTTTATGTATTTATATGTTCATCCTGTAAGTTACAACATATACAGAAATCACCAATTTACTGATCTATATTATGGTATCAGAGCAATAGCATAACAACAAATCAACCATTTTTGTCTCCTAGTGCTTAGTTGGCACGAACCTTTGTCCATCGTCTTCAGTGCTTAGTTAGCACCAATTTTCTTTTTTTTTTTACCGATCTTGATGGCTACTGACAATACATCTTCTACAGCAACAAACATTCCAGATGCAACACTGCCACCGAATTTAGTTCTCTTTAACACGGGTTTCGCTTCTAGCTCGAAACTGACAAGTGCGAACTATCCAACTTGGAGAGTTCAGGTGAACGCTTTCCTTATCGGATAAAATGTAAAGGGCTATGTGGACGGCTCAATCCCACGTCCAGCAAGTGACAGCAAAATCTTCCTCTACGGATCCGTCAAGACCAGTTTGTCCTCCATGCACTTATGACCTCTGTTGCGGAAACAAATGCAACATTATTTGCTTCTGTCACCTCATCAAAGAAGGGTTGGGACCTCCTTGAGAAAACTTTTGCAGGAAAATCTCGTTCGAGACTCATGTCTCTCAAGGAGAGACAGATTTCAATTCGAAAAGGCAACGCTTCTATGTCCGACTATTTGAAGGAAATCAAAAGTATCGCGGATGAAATTGCGATTGTGAGCACACCGATTGATGACACCGATCTCGTCATCCATACGCTTAATGACCTCTCCGCAAATTTCAGGGAGATCAGCGTCGCTATACGCGCCTGGGAAACACCGATTGACTTTGCTGATCTTTATGAGAAACTGCTCAACTTTGAGCGTTTTCTCGCAAGGCAGGCCAAGCTTGATGATTCTGTTCCTACACCTATTGTTCATGTCGTTACCCGGTAACGCTCGCACCAGCCTGCCTGTGCATCTCGCTATCCTCAAAGCAAGTCTTTGACGCCCAGGCATCCTTTGACGCCTCACTCTACCTCGTCTGCATCACTAGGCCAGCTCTCCCATCTGCCAGTATTGTGACAAGCTTGGACACATAACAAAGACCTGCTGGGATCTCCACGGCAGACCTGCACGAAACTGTACATAAACCAGGCTAGGTGCACATCTTGTGCAGGCTACAGGCACACCTCAAGCTCCCTCTGCTGCAGCCAATCAAGGACAGTGAATCCTTGACTTGGGAGCCACTCATCATGTGACACATGATCTTCAGAACTTGTCTATTCACTCCCCATATGGAGGTGGTGATTGTTTGCAAGTCGGCGATTGATATAAACTTCCAATTGCAAACACCAGTAGTTTCTCTTCGGCAATTAAATCTAAGCCGAGTGTTTTTGACAACATTTTACATGTGCCTAACATTAACAAAAATTTAATTTTCGTTAAACGAATGTGCATCAAGAATAACATCTCAATCAAATTATTTCCCAACCATTTTCAGGTGAAGGATTTACGGACACGGGAGATGCTGCTCACGGGTTCATGCCACAATGATCTTTATGACCTCTGCTTCCCGTGAACAAACCAACCATTTTTCATGCCAGCGTTCCTAGTTCACCAGTCCTACATCATATCTTGTTTGAATAAAATCTTTACTTATTTACAGTCGCATCATAAGTTAGCTTCCAATTCAGTAGCGTTTAGTACATGTACGTCTTGATAGTGTGCCAAAAGCCACCGACTTCCATTTTCAACTCTTTCTTTGCAAAGTAATAAGCCGTTGGAAATAATTTTTTCTGATGTCTGAGCACCTGCCTGTTGTTTTTGTTCGACGGTTTTCGCTATTATGTTATCTTTGTTGACCATTTTTCAAAATACGTATGGCTTTATCCATTGAAAAATAAGTAAGATGTTTTCTCTACATTTGTTGCTTTAAAAAATGTTGTTGAACAATATTTTTAAACACCTATTAAAACCTTGTATATTGACAATGGAGGAGAGTTTCTTAAACTCAAATCTTTTCTTGACAACAATGATATTACCCACCTAACAACCCCTCCACACACTCCGGAGTTAAATGTCATGTCTGAACGATGTCATCGACACATACTTGAGACTGCCAGGTGATAACTTGCATTTTGTCATGTTAATTCTTTGTGTTTTATGTTCTTTTGGTAGGCTTTTGTGATGTTTTGCTTGT
>JAOTAX010000007.1:24348361-24363529 GCA_025629825.1 Erythroxylum guanchezii
TGACATTTTAATTGGGCCCCACTTTGTTCATTAAGACCATTAAAGGTGAGGGGCCCACTTCATTTAATGAAAAGGAACAAAACCTAGGGATTGGGGGATGGACTAAGAGAGTGACAACAGGAGATATAAAAGGTTTTATTATTCTTTGTCAAGGGGGGCATAGTGTCGGCGTGAACAGGAGCCAAGGGTTTTAAGGTGGTAGCTAGGGATTTTTAGGTGGGAGACCATCATTAAAGGAGTGGGTGCTGCAACTTTTGGGGGATTATTTTCAATCACGAGGAGAGGAGAATAGTGACAGCGATAGCAGCTAGGGGGGAGAGAAGATTTAATATATTGAGAACGATAGTGTATTGCGGCAACTTTTGGCTTGGAAGCTAGAGATTGTTATTATTTTACCACCATCAAAGGAGTGACGATGGCAGCCTTTGGGGGAATTATTTTATGAGAGGAAAAGACGATAGTGGAGGACAGCTTTTGGGAGCTTGATATCGGTCAACATAGGGACGACGGCAGTAGAGTTGGAGAGATTCATTTTTATCAGCATTAAGGGAAGAGAGTAGACCAATGTTGAAGTGAGTTTCAGGCGGGATTGAAGGCTT
Source organism: Erythroxylum guanchezii (assembly GCA_025629825.1). Taxonomy (NCBI): domain Eukaryota; kingdom Viridiplantae; phylum Streptophyta; class Magnoliopsida; order Malpighiales; family Erythroxylaceae; genus Erythroxylum; species Erythroxylum guanchezii. Next base: position 24,348,961 of record JAOTAX010000007.1, read on the forward strand.
GAGGTGCGACAGTGTGGGTTTGGAGGTGAACAACAGCTATAGTAGATAGAGACTAGTGTTATGTGTGGCTAACTTTTTAATCTAGATAAGGTACTTTACGTTTGATTCATGTAGTTCGTGAGATTCCTTTGGTTTAATTGTTTTCGTTTATCCCTTATGTTTATTTAATCTCCGCGCTTTAATCTATTTATTATTGTCAAGTTTGTTAATTAATGAGGCCTGTTAATTGATTGACTTGGTGATAAATTGCCGAATAGATTAGTTAACCCGTGATTGCTGTCTATCGAAGTGGCAAATTAATTTCAATTAAGAAATTAATGAGATTAAATAATTTAGTATAAATAGATTGCGGCTTTTCCGATTCTGTTGGCTAAGACAAAGGTCCATTAGAGCCTAGTGCTGCCATAGGTTATATTCTACGGAGCTTTACTCGGGAATAATCTAATTGGTTAGAGTAATAATCTGCGAAGCTTTACTCGGGGTTATCGAATAATTACGAATGGATTGGTTGATATGTGCTGTTCACTGTCTACTATAACTTTGTCCATAAGAATGAACGAAATTTATATTTTTGAGTCTATGATCGAATTACAGTATCAAACGGGAGAGTACCTTGGCTAGGCTTTTCTTTATATTATTTTCAATCTTTATTTTTAATTTCTTCCTGCATGATTTCGTGTTTTAAAGTTAATCATCCCCAAATCAATTCTTTTTATATTTATATTTTATATTTATTTTTGTTTCCACACAAATAAACAATTACTACATTGGTCTCTATGGTTCGACCCTATTCACCACTTTACTCGCTTAAGTGTTCTAGAGTAGGAATTTGTTTTTGTTGGTTTGACACGCCATCACCAGGGCTCTACCCCACCAAAGTAACCTACCCTTATGTTTTTGGTCCTTTGTAACTCGAACTGCTGTCTACCTTATCAATCGCTTACCCACTCCCATCTTGGCAATGAAAACTCCTTTTGAAATTCTTTTCAGACAAATGCCAAATTATAAGTATCTACACTCTTTCGGGTGTTTATGCTTTCCGTGGTTGTGTCCCTATACATTCGATAAACTTCAATCAAGATCAATACTGTGTATCTTTTTCAAATACTCCCTCACCCAGTTCACATACCTATGTCTTGATCTGAAAACAAACAAAATTTACGTCTCCAGACATGTGTTTGTTGTAGATCAATTTCCTTAAGAGTCATTAAGTTCGTCTCCAACTTCGTCTCCTCCCTCACCCACTTAAACCCAGGTTCAACCTATTTCCCATCAACTTCTAGCTGTAGATCATGTGGCATCTCCCGCGTTGCCTCCACCAACCGCATCTACTGACACCTCTCCTCCGTCACCCCAATCACAATCCCAAACAATACCACCTAGTGATCCACTAAACCCACCTCCCTCGATTGCTCCACCATCACAGTATGACCCCCCACAACGCACTCATCCCATGGTTACCCGAGCCCAAAACAATATATTCAAACCCAAAACTTTCAACATTACCAAACATCCTCTACCCGTCACTGATGAACCCCACGTTATCACCCAAGGCCTAAAAAGACCTCACTAGTGCACATCAGTTTTTTCGAAATATGATGCTTTAATGGAAAATGACACTTGGTCACTTGTTCTAGTTGAGGAAGCCACAAATGTAATTGGTTGTATGTGGATTTTTTGTACGAAGAGAAATCCTGATGGCTCGATCTCTTGCCACAAATCTCGCCTTGTAGCAAAAGGCTACAGTCAGTGTCCTGGGATTGACTACAAAGAAATTTTTTCTCCGGTTGCCAAATATCAGACGATCAAAGTGATATTATCTCTGGCACTAGCAAATTCTATTACATCAGATGGATGTTAATAATGCCTTCCTCCAGGGACATCTTACCGACACTATGTACATGCAGCAACCATTGGGCTTTATCCATCCAAACTATCCAACGCATGTTTGTAAGCTCCATAAGGCTATTTATGGTTTGAAACAAGCTCCTCAGGCATGGTATCAAGAGTTACGCAAATTTCTCCTTCGGTATGGCTTTGTGAGTTGCCACTGCGATTCCTCACTCTTCATATATCATTACAAAGATGTGGTCATGTATTTTCTAGTTTACATAGATGACTTGTTACTAATCGGGAACTCGGCCAAGGCTCTTCAATGTTTTATCATAGATATTTCCTGCACGGCCTTCTCGCTGAAAAATATGGGTACTCCTTACTTTTTGGGTGTTGAACTCATACCAAATGCCGATAGTTTATTCTTGTCACAACAACGCTACATCCATGACTTATTACGTTTAAAATGGTTGACTGCAATCCTTGTTCGACTCCGATTTCCCCGTCTGTCGTGTTAAAACTTGATGATGGCTCTACTGCTGTTGATGGCACGTTATACGGTAGTATTTTAGGTGCACGACAGTATGTCACACTCATGAGACTAGACCTGACCTGAGTTTTGCAATTAATAATCTGTCACAGTTCATGCACAAGCCTACTAAACTTCACTTTTAGCAACTAAAACGTACACTTCGATACTTAAAACACACTCATGACTTTGGAACTTTATCATCCGACACATTTTCAACTTCAGGCCTTTAGTGATGCGGATTGGGGAGGAGATGCTGACACCAAAACTTCCACATCTACTTATGTTATCTATTTTGATGGTAATCCTATCTCGTGGAGCTCGAAACACCAACACTCTATTGCCCGCTCCTCTACAAAAGCGAAATGCGGAGCTATTGCCAATACTGCTGCCAAAGTAATGTGGCTTCGTAATCTTCTGCTGGAATTACACGTTCAACTTCCTGACAAGCCACGAATTTATTGTGACAACCTAGGTGCTACGTATGTGTGTTCCAATCCGGTTTTTCATTCCCGTAAGAAGCAGCTAGCCTTGGACTATCATTTTGTTAGGGAACAGATACAACAACAAGCTTTGAATGTTTCTCACATTTCGACTATAGATCAGACTGCCGATGCCTTAACCTAGCCATTGTCACGTCACAAGTTCGAAAGTTTTCACACCAAGGTGAATATAGCTTCTCGTGAATTCATCTTGCGGGGGCGTAATAGGAATAAGTCAAATGTGACTGGGTCCAAGCAGTTATGATAGTCCTTGATCTTAGGTATTTCTAGTAGATTAGTTTGTTACGTTCATCTCTTGTAGTTTATGTATTTATACGTTCATCCTGTAAGTTGCAACATATACATAAATCACCAATTTACTGATCCATATTATATTCTACGTAAAAAAAGGAAAAAAAGATATCCTTACTTAAATAAATGGTCTTTCAACTATATTATGTTTTGAATAAATAATATTCATTAATCAATGAACAAATTCTTTACTTCTAATCATTGTTTAAGTTAATTTAAAAAGTTTAACTATTATAATAACATTATAAAACTCGTTAAAGATTGAATAAAATTGAAAAATTTTAAATATTTTTTAAAAAGATTGTTCTTATTATTGAAGGATTTGAAGCTTAATTAAAAAAGAAAACTGTTAAATATAAATTAATTGATTTATTTTAGTTTATAAAAATTAATTAATTTACAAACACTAATAGATTACTTAATAAACTGACCAGATTTTAACAATAAGAATTATTAAAGTAAATTAAAAAATTAGACGATTCAAACTGTCTATTATTAAACTGGCCAAATCGGTTCGTATTATAATCATTACTTCTAACACTTTCAAAATTTGAAAAACTTTAAGAAAATTAAACCCAAAATTTTAATACTTTAGTGAACACTCTTTAAAAGTAATTTACGAGTACTTTGTTGATCTACGGAATTAACTCTTTTTTTAAATACTTTTAATTCTTTGTTTTTTCGTGTAAACAAAAAGGTAACTTTCGTATTTACCCAAAAAAAAAAAAAAAAAGGTAACTTTCGTGCCATCACTTCAGCAATGGTCAAAAAAAAAAGAGAAGAGAAGAATTCCGTTTCCGTCACTCAATTGGACATTATTTTTCAACAACTTAATTATGAGATTATGTCTAATGGAAAATGTCTCTTTCTGAGAAAGTAAGTTTTGTGTTACTCGTTAGGAAGATTTTGTCCCCCTTATTATAAATGATAAAAGTTGCAAGAAAAAACAAAAGAAAACAGAACAGAGAAGAACGTGTACATCTACTCACAAACCATACAGTTTCGAATCATAAAATTACGAATTTGAAATTTGGGGATGACTTCATTCCTTGGAAGGATTGCAAACATAGTTGTAACTTGATGATAAGTCCTATAGGTACATCTGCTAATTAGTTTTACTTAGTCAGCAACAAATTTACCCTAATTATTTAATCCCATCACAGAATTTTCAATTTAATGTCACACGCTATTGTTAGCATTCATCGAATGAACTAGACTTAATTAACAAATAGATAAATTGTAGTCGCCATATCATTTACAAGTTTATATTTAAAATAATGACATATAAGATCATTAAAGTTGGCATTGAAATCAATCATTAGTCCTAATTGAAGTACATTTATAAAAGGAGGAAGTATAATTGGTAATTTCTTTCTATTTTAAAAACCATTCAAAAATTAACACAAGATAAAAGAAATAAATAATTATTCCATTAAAAAACGAAAACAACAACAACTCAAAAATAATCCCAGTGATTAGTAAAAATTGAAGAGATTTAATAATACGCAATTTTATTCTTAATTAGTAGAGAGTTGGCTGAAGTTTAAAATGTGATGCTAAAATGCTTGAATTTTTATTTTGTGGTGATAATAACGATGTCTAGTTATAACATTTCTAACCTAATTTGCCACGTCAGATTAGTATTTTATTTCGTAACACGTTCACTTAAGTATTTTTATTATTTAATAAATATAAAAAAACCTAATTTTAGATTCATGTACTTATTGTACATTTATTATGCTTCTCCTCCCCGTCGCCTATACTGGATCTTCTCCCAGTTTTGTATCTCCACTACCTTATATCTTATATTTTTTATGTTTCTGGTGAAATTCAAACATTCAAGTGAATGGATTGGGAAAGTGACGAGAATGTAGAAGGTGGCTTGGAATGGTAAGTCAGGAGGGGTGAGTTCAAAGGAACTTCGAATTATCAAACAAAGAAAAACTGTTGTGGATAGATGTTGACAAAGTTTTGTCTTCACCTAATAATAATGTTTTAAAAATTGAACCGGACATTAAACCGATCAAAAAAAGGTTTAAAAGTTTAACCAGTAGTAAACTATTATAAAACCGGTATATAATAAATAGGAAGTAAATTTTATAAAAATAAGTAAAAATAAAATATTTTATTGAAATAAAAATAAACTAATGTCTATTATTATATAATGAACTAATAATACACAAAAATGAGTCTAATATAAAACTTAAAATAACAATAAAAATCAAAATTATTTACCAAAAAAAATCAAAATTGTATTTATAAAGAAGATTGTGTCTCATCATCGTCAAGAGTTCCAAATTCTCTAAAAATATCTAAAAACTCGTAAACTACGTTTTTATCCAAAGTATTTGCGTTAACTTCTTCTACTATATTCAAATAAATTACAAATTAGTAACTCAATTGTAAATTTGTAATACATTAACTTTTAACTTAAATATAATCAAAATAAAAGATATGAATTGATCATCAGTAAATATTTTGAATTCATTTATTATGACAAATGCATTTTTTTTCATAAATCATCTTTTCAAGTTCATTATAATCAAGATTAGGTGATGGCTCTTCTTCTTTATCATAAAAAAGTAAATCAATGTATTAGAGGTTATTCTAAACTTAATAGCTTATATTATAGTAAAAAAAAGTAATTAGCATTAATAAGTAAAATATATAACTCAATTCACAAGTTATTATATGAGTAATTATATATATACATATATATATTATTTTCTTTGACTTAATTTTTTAAAAATAAAATTCATTGCAAATATTAAAAGAGTTAATATAATTTCTAGTAATGTCAGATTAAATTTAGTTATGGTACAATTAAAATATTATTAAAAATTAAAAATACAAAGTGAAGTAATTAAATAGGCAAAAACACTTGAATATTGTTCTTCAGAAGGTCCAAACTACAGTGCTACCTTGATAGGTAGATCATTTAGCTTAGATGAAAACATAGCCAATTTCAAAACAATTTGTTTTGCCCGAGTTTATGTTAAATTAAAGATAAAAAAGGAGCTTCTTAATGTAATCAAAATAAAAGCAAAATGTGGAATTTTTAAGGATTCCATAGAAGTTACCAATCTGTGGAGACTAATGAACAAAGGTTCGGTGTTGTTTTAGACAACAATTAAGAACAAATGTGCTCAGTATGTTGACAAAAATAAGATGACCTTTATGTAAAGGAAGTGATCCCTATATTAAAGATACTTAATCAATAGAGACTCTGCAGAATGTATCCACCAATGATCTTCCTAAGAAATGAATTGGTTTCCACTAATAAATAAGCAATAATTTTAGTGGTGCTTGAAATCCTTATTAATCACAATGGTGCAGATGATAACAAAATAAAACAAGATCCTCCTAGTATGCAATAGACACTAAAGTGTGCTTATCTCCTCTACCAAAAAAGTGTGACTACATACAATTTATCAACTACATTCATACAAACTCAAAATGACCATACATATACACCAAAAGAAATCCAACAATAGAATGATGAACAAAATCTTACTCACTTATTGGTGTGCTCCACTTCAAATGACCAAGTGTTAGTAAGTGTAATTTTCAGTTTTGAAGTTTTAGATCAACAAATTGAATACTTTAAGAGAATATATATAACACAAGAGATTAGAATAAAGAAGAAGTCTTCTTTAGTCGGTCCTCTTGTAGATAAAGCTATCAAATTATCGAAAATAAATTGAGCATACTTGAATTCTATACAAATAATCCTTATTTGTTATCGGTTATGAGACTAAATTGAGCATACTTCAATTCTATAGAAAACAATCCTCTACAAGAAAAATGAAGTTTAGTGACAGAAATTACCAACGGAACATCTACACATTCTGTCAAAAAGTTTAGTTAGCGACTAAATTTACCTACGGACTAAGGTGTCGGAGAAACGACTGTAGGTAATAATTTGTGACGAATCACAAAATGTTCGTCGCAAATTTACCGACAAAAATTTTGTGTAACCATAAGTGAATGTATCGACGATTATTCTGTGTTGTCTTTGGTAGATAAAGTTATCAACGGAAATCATATGTCTGTCGGCAAACTTACCGACGGAATTTGTTATTCAGTTGGTAAATTAATGTTGTCATATGGATGGTTATTAGAGTTCTGTCGGTAAATCAAATTAATTTTACTAACGAACTTTGTTTTTTAGTCGGTAAATTTACTAAAAATTAATTTTTTAAATTTCCCTGCATTAAATTTATTTGATGATGTTATGGTTGATACATAATTTAAAAGGTTATGAGTTATCTGTTGATTATATTTTGATTTGCTTCAACATCTAACTTGTTAAAACAGAAAGTTGATTGATGATATAAAGTAAAAATTATCTTAATTGATAATAAAAATATTATTTTGTACATAATAAGTATTTGTAATTCATACAAAATGACTACATGTATGCTATTCATTTGGTGACCATGAATGCTCTTATTACTGCAATGAGGTGCTACGCCTCCCTTTTAAATCACGGAACTGAGTTATGTACTCCATCGACTGTTGCTACTGAGTTACCAATGCCTGCACTGTGCTCCGAAGCTCATTGACTTTATTGGGTGCGGACTGCCTACTAGATGTTGTTGTATTAGATGTGGAGGATTGCGAATAATATGTGTTCGCAAATGAATCTAAGCCGAATATCCTTCCACGACGGTCCCTACCACCCACTGCATGAAGATAGGTTTGAGTCTCATCAACATCTTCAGACTGCTGAGACTGTTGTTGAATGCTTTCTTGTATTTGGTCCTATCATAAGGCAATGTTTATGTTAGTAAGTGATAATTATTAAGCATTAATATTAAAGCATAAATTTCACATACATTTAGTTCTTTATATCGGGTGTTGACGAAGGTTACACCATTATGTTTCTTAGTGTGAGTGTGCAAAAAGGGTTGATGGGGTGTAGGCTTCGTGCTCATAGATTTTTCCTGCATCAAAATAAAATTTTATAAGTGAACTCCAATTTATAAAAATTTTGGCATAATTTTATCTATTTTTATGATATTTACCCAATTTTGAACAAACAAAATAATTCAACAACACAATCATATATGGCACCAGACATTTATAACATTATCATTCTTCATAATATACATATTTTCATTCCAAAATTTACACATAAAATTAAATTGAAATACACCAAAGTAAAAAAAATCAGAATATAAATGTAAAGTGCATATACTTACAAGTCTCTCTGCATGCTCGTGATGGGTAATAGATCCTCCAGTATGTACGAGAAGACTCTCTCCCTCCAGTCCTCCACGTCTATTGGTAGAATTACGCTCTAAAATGGACATTACCTCAGGTAATGTCCAATATTGTTGCCAACAACTCCATATTTGTTTAGAAATATAAGGTGGTCGTATACCAATCTTGTGTATCGCACCAATAAAGTCTCGATAACATGTATGTGTTCGTCTCTCCCATACTTTATAAATGACCATGTCAAATTCATAATCCCCAAAAAAATCTTTTTGAAATAAAAGGAAAATCATACGATAAGTATTTATAATGTAATAATATTTGTGTAATAAATGTATAAAAATCAGTTAGAAACAAAAAAAAATTGTACCTCAAACTCTTGATAGTAAAATTCCTTTATAGCCTGAGAGATATTCTTCCATATATAACCCTCAACACCAATATTCTCCTTGAATTTGGATGTCATGTTTCTTGAGTATAGTTCAGACGGAATCAACCTGATATTAAAATAATTAATTTTATACCATTTTTAAATTTAAACCTATAACTTAATTATAAACATATGGTGTTTCATGTATTTTCACGTACATATTGTTGACAATTGTGATGTAAGTTCTTCCATCAAATGTGGACAAATTGTCAAACTCAATACTAGTCTTGATAGCTTCTCTTGGTGGATTTGGTTTTGCAATGCCAACAAATCAGGCTTCTAGTGATTTAGCTAGTTCTCAACCCTTCCATTATGGTGTAAGTTATAATTGTTTTGATATTCTTCCCTACTTATTGGATCATACTCAACTTTTCCAGGATAAAGAAAATTTCTTTTGTTTTCTTGGCATGAATTGCAATGTTAAAATGGTATTCAGGAACCCACATCTTATGTAGTCTTTTTCTTTGTATTTTTCATGGATATTAAATAAGTTCTAAATACAGGTTTCTCTTAATGGAGGAGGATTTTCATTTTTAATTTTACTCAATTCATTAAGTTATGTATATTATCAATTCTTATGGTCGTGTAATTAAGCTGGATCATCAATAAGATAAATGGAAAAATTATTTCCTGATTCAAATTGGAATGTCATTAATATCTACAAATTAGGAATGGTGAATAAGATCCAAGGGCTTAAGAGAATAAGCCTACTTAGGTGATAACAAAGATTTGTTTACCAGTTGATACTTCATGAAAGAGGGAACTAACATAACTCATGATAAAAGACACTGGCTAATTTCTTTACCAAAATTGGAGCAATGACATTGTAGATTCTTAGTAGAATACTTACATTTCTCAACAAGTGAAGTTTAGGAATAGATTAATGCTTGTTCCAACTTATGTTATCTTTTAAACACATGGGCAAAATGATGTTTAAATCAGAACCAAGAGGAAATACACAAAAAACTTGGAATCTTATTTTAATGGATGGGTTAACAGTTGGAATCCTATTTAGAAGCTGTAATGGTTCACAGATAACAAAGGTGTGTACATGTGGTCCACAGTTTGTTTTGTTAGTGGAATTCAAGAAAGTCTTTGTAGATGTTATGTCCAAGATGAACGCTTATTTGAATTGGTTTCATTTTCGATGCTCTACATTGTCATATTATGTATATTTCACATATATCAAGTCAATATGAGAATCCATTGTACATAAATGTATCTTTGGTCTTTTCAAGGACTTGTGACTCTGTGCAAGAAGAGTAGGAAGAAGGGAGGACAAAGAGGGGTGCAGACAGTGGTGAACTGAGATTTTCTATTTGTCACTTATCATTTTTAGATAGATGCACAAAAAATATGCAAAAACTATCTTCACTTTAAGGGTACAGTGGTCGACAAAATCTACAAATACACAGAATCGTTCTCAGTACCTACAAATCAAGTATTCCAAGGTCGTCTCCTACAAGGACTAAGATACTCACTACTAAATTAATCCTAATTACTTAAACTAAAATAACAAGAAATTTAAAAGATGATTGGATTAGAGCAGACAATAAATTGTAAATACTGTAAATAAACAAACAAGGAAAATCTGATGATTTAGACTTAAGGCTTTGGGGTTCACCAATTTAAGAGATTGATCAATAAATTATGGAATTGATTGAATAACAGGTTGTAATAACAATTGCACAACTTTACTTATATTCTCTCTCAAGACTTATAAGAATACCTAACTAGTTGATTACCATCTCTCAATGCAAAACCTAACTAGTCAAATTCATTACGAACAAGCAACCATAAGTTATCACACTAGTTCAGGATATCTCTATCTCTAAATCTAATGTGTTTATCTTCCTAGTGCACAAATCACACTTCACCTTTTAGTTCATCATATGATTCCTAAGGTTACATCTATGGTGATCAATCATAGAAACAAAAATGAAGTTCAAGAAAGATAAACATAACCTAAGAACTTTCATTCAACACCAACCAATCCATAAAATATCAATCAATCCCCAAAGTAGGCTACATCCCTAACCTTAAATGGGGTTTAGTTCCAGAACATGATAAAAGAATCCAAACAAATAAAGATAATCAACATCGAAGAAAGAGTAGAGAGAGAAGTTAGAGAGAACACAAAACAAGATTGCTTCGTGTTTGATTCAATACTTGTTTATCTTCTTCTTTGCCTCTTTTGAGTGCCTCCTTTTGTGCACCCTCGTTTTTAATGCAAAACCTCTCCTTTGGTCTTAAAAACGAGTATTTATAGTGTCTTGGGCTTAAAGAAACCTACTTTTTATCAAACAGGGGAATATGGATTGTAATAGTACCAACAAAGTCTGTTAAGTGGACTACATGTCCACTGGGCGGATCTTTTCGAGTTTTCAAAAAGAATTTGGCCAGTAAATGTCTATTAGGCGGACTTCATGTCTGCTAAGCAGACGTTCTCGGGGTTTTCTAGCTTTCCAGCTCCGCTCATGTTCGTTTAAAGGGACATAATGTACGCGGGGCGGATATACACTGGGCATCTACAAAAATGTGCAATTTTGACCCTTTAGACGATAAAATATCTCCTTGGAGTCTGTATGGAAGTCGTAGAACCTGAAGTCCTGTTCGAAATTGTACTGGAATGACCTTAATACGACATTTACAGCAAAAGTTATGCCTCTTGCCCCAAAATCTATCCATTTGCACCTATTAAGCAATAAAGTTGAAATGTGTGAGAATTAACCAAACAAAGCTCCAAATTCACATAGAGATAAATTAGTTCCAATTCATCCCCAAATCAGATATGCATAATTTGACTTATCAAATTCCCCCACACTTAAACTATTGTTTGCCCTAAGCAAAAACAAAAGAAAACTAACTACTAAATCCGTAAACAAGTTATTGATTCCACTTTCGTAGGTGTACGGTGACGTTTAGCATATGCCACAAGCCTTTAAACCACTATGCATTCATAATAGAGGAGTTATAGTCTCCTGAGGGTTTGCTTAAAGTGAACGACACCCACAAAAATTTTCTTTCCATCATTCCACACCTAATCATCATCATAACTCAATCCAATAAGTTGAAAGCATTTTAGGTAAGAATTGAGATATAGACATAAGGCCACATAATACTTTATAAATTAGATCACAAACTAAGCAACAATAAGACATCATAATGCTTCAATTAATTAAAATCACATGCCATGAATGAAATCTCTCATAAAGCATTCACTTTCACACACAAGTTTAAGGGTGACTCTCAGTCATCTTCTAATGCATGTCTCTTACCATAAGCTTGCATCTTATCTACTTCTCCACTACTCCCATCTATGGCTTATCCATGAATCAAAAAGGTCTTTATTCCTTTGGTTGTAATGAGGCCAAGGGGTAAAGTAGGCTAAGAAAGAAAGGATAGGAATTCAAACATTCAATAATTAATAGAGAAGAAACTACCAATATTATAATCATCTCTGGCAAAATTTACTGAGAAATTGCCCAACAACTATAATACTTAGGAAACTCTACCAACTATATTATCACAATTTCCATCATTCTTTCACCTTAGAATCTGAAGTGAATGTGCCCAAATTTTCAAAAACACCACTTAGATGCTAGTTTTTCTTTTTCTTTTTCTTTTTACTACGCTCTTTCAATTTCCATAAAAAACACACCCACACTTCTTCCTTTGTATACCTATCAATAAGAATATTAAATAAACAACGATTATAGCTCTACTAACCATCGAACAAGGGTGAATTTGTTTTTCTTAGTTCAGGGTTCTTTGGAATAGGTTTACAAAGAAAAAGGCTCAAATACAATCACTAGGCACAAAGGGTTCACTAGGGGATTAATATATAAAAAGGGTTAGCTATTTGGCTCAAGCTCAATCCTAGTGCCTTTTATCACTTTCATGAACATACCATAATATGATTATGTAACCTCGAAAAGATGCAATGTAAGTTCTAGAAGTAAGCATACATAGAAGAGAAAATTATATCACTCACAAGAAAAATAGGATTGGGTGCAATCCTTAAGGCTCAAAGTAGCTCACTCGGTGATGTTTACTCATTCAATAATATGCTCATTCAATCAATTTAACATTATAACATCCAATTGTGACAGGGTATCTAATCAATTTAATCATATTATACATCTTATTTAAGATCAATCTTACACATAATACAATTAACTCATTAAATTAGATTATAATGACAATTAAAACCTAAAAGATGTATAAGTATACAAACATGCCTGATGAAAATATGCACAATTCGTTAATGCAAAACTACATAAAACAAATGTTAATTATTATTTTTTATAAATGGAAATTATAAGATAATTCAATGCAAAATAATGCATGCAAAACCATCAATTTATCCTCCCCTACTCTTAGAATTGTTGTCCTCAATGTTGGGTAAGATAAAAAAAAAAAATAATGCAAAGAACGGAATGAGGAGTAAGGGTAAAGAAACCCCCTGAAATAATCACTTGCTTTGTCAAGACACCAAATTTCACACCTTGTATTCTTATCTCCCATCAAGCAATACATGAAAAAATTATGGAGATAGAACAAAATAGCACTGAATTTATCCTTACAAGTTGCCAAAATAAAATAAAAAATAGGGTGAGATTAAAATAAAGTACGAAGCTAAATGTATGAAAGTTAAAAAGCAAATGTAGTCACATAGTCCTATGATATCATTATCCCTAAGGAGGTGATTGTTGCTCCAAGAAAGCCCTTAACATATCTTCAATTCTGGTTTATGAAGCTGCGAGATTGCCCACTTCAGCTCAAAGATCTCTAACTTCTGCTCGGACTTCTTACATTTGAGTCAGAATTTGATTGTCCCCTAGAATTGTATTAGCTCTAGATTGTTGTGTAGTAGGTGCATTCGGATTGTCCATCTCTCGATACAGATTGACCCACCTGTTAGCAGAATCTTCTATATAGTTAAATTCCATAATTTTATCAGTATTGATGACATCCACATCAGTAGTATAGGCCACCTATTCATCTCTCTTGAGGACCTTGAGATGCCCAAATAGCTGGCTTAATAACATTGGAAACACAAACCTCTTCGTCTCAACCTTGTGTTGTACCACTTGCCACATAGAAGTCATTATCATCTGGTCAATAGCAATGCCCTAGAATTTGTCATCCGGGAAAAACATCTTGTCCAAAATTTACACGTCTTCATTACGGAGGTACCCTGAATCACTAGCCTTAGGCATTACATTATACGCAAGCAAGAATGCCACTAATCTAGGTCTAATATGAAGGGAATTGCAATGCATAAAGGTGCGTTAATTTGTGGCTCACCTAGTGGCTCTAATCCTAAGTCAAGACACAACCTCGGATTTATCCCATTGACTATTAGTTGTACATCTTGCACGTTTGTAAAAGGATGGAACATTGCATCCCACTGGCAGCTCTAAATGTTCATTAATACGATCTTCTGTTATAAACACTGCTTTCCCATTGACTCAAGAAGTGAGCACCAGTGGTTGTTTATCGGCTTCCGCACTGAGGTTGGCATAAAATTGTTTCATCGCGGCTGGGTAGTATGCACCCTTGAGGTTCAACAGTTTGTCCCAATGAAATTTGTCCAAGTTTCCCCTCATATTGTTCTTCATCAATATCGTCTTCAACTAAGATTTCGATCACTGATTTGTTGTTCTTTTTCTTGTTGAAACAAGTTGAAATTAATCACAAGTTAGTACAATGATAATCTACACACAAGAAGGGGGGTTGAATTGTGTAAACTTTTTCGTT
>JAOTAX010000007.1:24374536-24386406 GCA_025629825.1 Erythroxylum guanchezii
ATCAAGTCACATACTTGATGACATAAGTCTAATACCATTCATGGAATGTAAATCACATTACATAAACGAAATACATGAATATATGAAAGGAATACCTCATAATATATTATTAACAAATCATAATGATAATACATGAATCATATATGTTCATTGGCCTAGGGCACACTACTAACAAAAATAACCTCTTTATAGCTCATCAGTTATACCTCTATTCAGCTTGAATCATATTCCATTTCCACATCAATAACCTCTCCTATTCTAGTTCAAAATTATTCAATTAATAGCTCGCAAATCCTAGTCTTTTATGTATCAAAAATCAAACAAGATATCTATCTTTCATTATTATGCGTATAGGTCTAATTTTTCTCAATTCAAGAACACTTTTCTAATAACTTTCTTTGGTATAAATCCACCTTCTTTATACATTAAATTTCAGTCCAATACATCCATATAATGCCCTATAGTCCATGGTTTCCATATGCCAAAAACAAAATAGAAAAACTTCCAAGTTCATGCAACATTTTCCAGCACATACCTTCATCAATATCATATGCATTTCATTCCAATTCAAGCATCATTCTTATATCATTTGACATGCCATAAAACTATGATTGTTACTTACCTATCAAGCTTCCAAGTTAATACCAAATTCTAGATTAACCAATCCTCCCAAGCAAGAAAAAATCAACGCAAACTTATGATGAAGGCAAGGTGATTTTTGAATAGCAAATTTGAAGATCACATTCAGCTAGTTTTCTTACTGATTTGGTGAAGGATATGTATAGTTTTGGTGTAGAAACTTAGCTAGGGTTCAAACAAAATTACAGAGACAAGGGGCTATTTCAATGAAAGGAACAAAGGAAAGAAGCAACAAAACTCAGCTATAGAAACTTGCTACATCATATGCTTGGTGACACTTTCTAATGTCAACATTTGTCTTAAGGCATTATTACATTTGTCTAATCAAGACCCCGCCACTAATCCACACATTTAGAAACCATTTATGTCCTACTAATTAGTCTACATGTCACTCCAAGATTGGTCCACTTTTCACATATTAATTGATCCAATTGTCATTTAATTATTAGTCCATTTGTCACCAATTTAACTATACCAAAAGTTACTCAATTTTAGGCTTAATCATCCTAATTTCCATATATCAATTTTTCTTACCACTTGTCACTTTTTTCTAGACCAAATTTACATTTAATTCATTAATCTCTGAATCAATAACATTTAATCCCAATTTACTAATTGAAATCCAAACATACCAAAATTCGTGACATACCAAATCACAATTCACATAATGTTCACTTAACTTCTTTCATACCCCGGGACATATCAATTGAGTGCATATGCTAACTTGTAATGTGTACAAATGTCAATTTGTGTATGAATGCTAATGTTATGTACATCTAAGCAATACTTAATCTAGGGTTAAACCCTAAGCATATATCGAAGAATAGGATATCACAAGAAAGCAATATGAGATGCCTAATATACACTATTGGAATTCAAAATAGATATGATGAGTTATGCTCTACTAGCCAAAGAAAGATATCTAGAGCTCCAAGAAGCAATTATACCAGCGATTTTATCAATAAGCAACCAAAATCCCTGACACTCATCCTAGCATCTATCATAGGTATGCCAAGATACATAAAAGGAAATTGTTGTTTAGAAATTTTCGAAATAGTGGATAAGGTTGCTTATAAATTGGATGCCTTATGAGATAAGAATAAATGACTCTTTGAGCAATTAATAACAAGACCTGACATCCTACTAACCATTTTATGACCTTTTGTAAGTACTGATATAGAACTAGGATCAGCTTTAAAGAGCAATATAAATTCATTAGCAAAGCATAAGTGAGTTAATCCTAATCTCCTACATTTGGAATGAAATTTAAATCCTTTTGTGCCTTTCACCACCTTTTGAAGCAACCTACTAAGTGTCTCCATTACCAAACTGAAATGATAAGGCAAGACAGTATCACCTTATCTTATCCCTTTTGAGCTCGTGAATGTGTTTGTAGGCTGGCCATTGATAAGAACATTAAAACTTGGTGTTGAAATACACTAAGAGATCCACTGTATGAACAAACCTAGAAAATTCAATGTAAATATATTTTCTTGATGAAATCACACTTCACATTGTCATATGCCTTTTTAGGTCAATTTGATGCAACAATTTTCTTTTCTAGTTTTTTTAGAATAAGACCTTATAAACTCTTAAAGTATCAATATATTATCTCCAATTGCCTTACCTGGGATATAAGCACCCTGTGAGTCATCAATATAATAGGAATAATTGTCTGAATCCTGTGAGCCAAGATCTTGGATATTAGCTTGTAAAAGAAGTTGCGAAATGATATAGGTCGATAATCAGAAAAGTATCAAAGCTCTCCACTCCTAGGAATAAGAGTGATAAAATTTTGTTGAAGGTTTTCGATAAGGAACCATTGTTAAAGAATTCTGGAATTACTTAAATCAACATATTCCTTGTCAATGGATAAGACTTCACAAAGAAATTTATATTGAAACCATCAAGACCAGGAGCTTTTTTTGTGAAGGGACTTTAGTGATTCTTCAATCTCCGCAATTGTGACACGCTGAATGAGAAAACCAGCCTCTTGAGAGGACAAAACATCCTATAGAATCTACTAAAGAAGATGTACTGAAGAGTGAGCTTCTAAGGGTTTATTCATGAATTCAGAAAAAAGTAATTGAAAGTCCCTTGCAGTAGCTCATCCTGTGAATTTAGCTACAAACCATCTAATTTAAGAGAGACAATTCTATTGACAGCTTTCTTTCCAATGATTGATTTATGAAACACTATACCCATATTTTATCCACTAAAGTCTAGATCACTATTTCATAAGAGAATGGTCAATCCGTAAAGCTTTAGATTAGTTATGAATAGTTACCTTTCTATTTCCAGCAAAAGATAAGAATTAGGATTGGTATGAATTTGTTGTTGAATGGCCTCTAGAAGGCCTTTTGCAATTTTCAATAAATGATGTGTTTTGCCTATATTGCTCTTGAACAACGTCTTCATTTCCAACTTCATTAACTTTAATTTCATGAAAAGGATATATTACTTGGCTCCATAAAACCTTGTCCTCAAAGCTTTCCATAAAACATCATCAAAATCTGCTAGCTCACACAAAAAGATGTTGAATTGAAAAGGCCTCTTTAGAGAAATCTCACTAACCTAAGTAATAGTAGTAGAGTGATCTAAAAGGTTGTTAGTAAGATTAGTAGAATAACAATTGGGTACCTCACCATCCATTGAATGTTATCTAAGCTTCTATCAAGCTTTTTCCAAATGAAATCTGAAGTGAATCACACGTTAATACAATACTGAATAAATATATATATATATGCACAAGAAGGGGGGTTTAATTGTGACTTCTTTTCGTTTAATCCCCTTTTCAAAAACTTGTGTATAATGCAAGATCGAAAATTGAAATGTAAAGAGATAGAGAGTAAAGAGGTTTCGACACAATAATTTTTATACTGGTTCACCCCAAACTGTGGGCTACGTCCAGTCCTTAAATCTCCTTCTGAGTTTTCACTAACTCTCAAAAGTTACAAGTATTCTTTATCTATGAGCCTCTTCAGGTCTCTTAAAACCAGTATTCTTTCACACTTAGCCTCTGCAGGCTATCTGTTCTTTTTTCAACTGAAAGAGTTTTTCGAGCTTTGTTACAGTAAAAAATAGCTCTAGTGTTTTGCACAAAAATAACTCTCAATAATTTCTGCAATCTTTAGTAACTTTGCAATCTTCGACTTCGACTCGTATTTATAGCCTTCGTCTTCAACTGCTTCTTGATAACTGCTTCTTGATTCTTTAAAGAAACGGTTATACAGTTGAGTTCTCTAACTAACTCAGACTGTCCGTGTCTTGCTTCTTGCGCCTGCTTTTATCTTTGGCTTTCGTCTACTTTTTTGCGTCTTCTTTTTGCTTCCGTCTTTATTATTTGTTCGTCTGTATTTCACTTGCATCTGCTCTTCCTTGCGTCTGCTTTTCCTTGCGTTTGCTTTTCACTTGCGTCTTTATTATTTGTTCCTCATCAAAATTATGTTCGTAAAGTCATTTTCACTTTGACTTAACAATCTCCCCCTTTTTGATGATAACAAATAATTATATTGATAAGACAAATATACAGATCAGAGCAGAAAATAGAAAGAACAAAAAATATCAGACTTCTAAATCTTCATTTTCATCTTAGTCTTCCTCCCCCTGTCTTCTCTTTTCTTTTTCTTCTTCTTTTTCTTTTTCTTCTTCTTCTCTTTTTCTTCTCTTCTTCTTCTTCTCTTTTTCTTTCTCCCCCTATTTGTTATTAATCAAAAATGATTACGATCGTAGATGCTTCAGTACTTCTGTCATCATTTGCTTCAATTCCTTGACTTCTTTGCGTAGTTGAATGATTTCAGCTTGTAAGTCAATGGGTGAAGGCGGTCGATAATCATCCCTCTTTGGTTCTTCTTCAATAGCAATTGTCGTGTCATATGCTTCGGAAGATGGAATACAGTCTTCAACAATTTCTACAATAGGAGGTAGCACAGATAGGTTGGGATCAGGAAGATCTAAATCATCAGGCACAGGTAGTCGTGGAATCTTGCTTCCAATCAGAGGTAGAACTTCTTTAATTGAAGATAAATTCCATAATAGCCTAAGGTGTAAAATCACCTTCACCAGGGAATCAGTTATACAGATCATATCTCCAATCTTTAAGGTATTGAGCTGCCCTTTTATGAGTTTTCCCCCTACTGGACAAGGTTTATTTGTCGTTGATCAGCTACCACTCGTTCCTGGGTCATCTGAATTGTGTTGAGAGATGAACATTCCTGTCACCTTCTTCTCTACATAACACGCTTCATCAATCAGACGTACTTCTTCTTCAATTTGATCTTGATTCAGATCATCTAATACCCCTTCTGGGTATAGTTTCTTCTTCCCCTTGTCAGCATTGCGTACAATGTGACATTTTGGTTGAATGTCAGATACAACGTTTATTACAGTGTTCTCTGTGACTGGGAAAATAGTGTGTGGTTGACGTGTCATCTGCGTTGGGTATGGTGTCTTTCCTACATCTACCAAGAACCCATAGAAGCTCTTCTCATCTTCATTCAACAGATGCATTGTGCAACTATTTACCCGAATAGGTTGGAAATGTACCTTTACTAACCGTTTTGGGATTTCCTTGATAATCACAGAAGTACTCTTTGTTTTCACAGGTTGAACTTCTTCAATCACTCGGACTCTCAAATCTTCTTTCCTCAGAAGTTGAGAAGAGTTAACCCGTATCTCACTAAATTCTGCTGGTTTCTCTTTTTGAACAGCAGCAAGAGTTTCCTTCTGACTTACTTTTTCAACCGCAGTAGAACTTGTCTTCTGACTAATTTCCGCAGCAGTAGGAATACTTTCTCCTGTTGACCTTCTTAGTAATAGGAGAATCATTCTTCTTACTGATCTTCTTCTCCTTTCCAGCTTCAATCAGTCTTGGAGTCTTTTGAGGTTGAGGTTGAGGTTTCCTATACTCCAATCTCCTTTTACTCTGAGCCTCTTTAGTCTATTTGACTATATCTTCCTTTAGGATAGACACTAGAGATCTCGTAGGATAAGATGCTCTTGACTCAGCGTCTCCTACTTGTCTTAGTTCTCTGTATTGCTTTTCTTCTAGTTGTCTAAGAGTTCGGACTCTAGGTGATCTTCGTGCTTGTTTCGGAATTTCACTCAGAAGTGATTCCCCTTTTCTTTTTAGAACACCTTCTTCTATAATCTGTACTCGGTTGCTGTCTCCTCAAGAAATTATCTTCTCTTCTTCAGATTCAACTAATGATTTCTTTATTCCAGTCGTAGGCATTTTCTCACTTACTTGATATTTAGAACTTTTCGGAGGAAATTTCTTCTTCGTACGCTCCCCCTCAGTTCTTACCTTACTTTGAGGATCAGCTTCTACTTTCTCCACATTCTTTAAGCCCATTCTCCTAATAGTTGCTGAGTTAATAGAGTTCTTGACAATCCTTATTGCTCTGTTTCCTCTGTCCAGAAGGATTCCAGACTCTCTGAATATCCTCGTCAGCAACATTTCGTAGGGATAACTGTTTGAATCTTTCATACCTTTAACCATATACTGAAAAATCAAAAATGGTAAGTTGATAGGTTGGCGATTCAATAAGTAGAACAGGCATTGTTCATCCAGAGTAGTCACCAAATGCCTTGAACCTGCCCTAAGTAAAATGCAATTAAAGAGGATTGCATGTAGAACCCTCGCCTTCGGCACCAGACTCGAAGTTTTTCTCTCCCTGGGGTCATTTTCTCCATACAACTGTCGGTTGACTTCCTCTTCCTGCACACTGAACTTTGCCATCCACCTTGCTTTGCTTGTGAGTTTTTCTCTAGCCGATGGACATTCAGTAACTTTTTCAATTGACTCCATAGTCACAATGATAGTCATAGAATCTACTGTGGAAACAATAGCGTTATCTACCAGCTTTACATCCTTCTAGAACTCGAACACTTCATTTGGATACACCGCTTCTCGCATTTGGAAAAACTTCCTCCACCCTGCAGCAACTATCTCAGGTTCAATGTCCAAGTCGTCTCTCCTTAGGGACTCGAAATCAACATGTCTTCCAAGAGCCATTCCTTCTTCCATTTACTTCTTCTGTGGTAAAAATGATGAGCACACTCGTTCGTTCTTTGAGGGAGTAAGGTTGGTTACCGAAATCTGGAATAGCTGAGAAATGAAGAGTTTTGGGATATGAATACTCTAAAAATCGATATTAGGGATTTTCAAGAGCATTCTAGAATAGGTGAAGTTCTCTGTGAAACTTTTCCCTCCAAAACTTCCTTGCGTGAGAAGTTACCAGCTGTAACTCACTGTTACTAACGCCATTAACTTCTACTTATCAGACGGTTGATCACTTATCATCACCATATTGAGATTCTGTTTGATTTCCTTGAACCGCTCTTCACTTAAAGGTTTAGTGAAGATATCTGCCTACTGAAGCTTTGTTTCAACAAACTGAAGACTAACTATTCTTCTCTGAACGTAGTCTCGTAGGAAATGATGTCTGACTTCGATATGCTTCACCCTCGAATGCTGAATTGGATTCTCTGATAAGTTGATGGCGCTCGTGTTATCACAATAGATTGGGATCTC
Organism: Erythroxylum guanchezii; assembly: GCA_025629825.1. NCBI lineage: Eukaryota > Viridiplantae > Streptophyta > Magnoliopsida > Malpighiales > Erythroxylaceae > Erythroxylum > Erythroxylum guanchezii. The sequence goes on from JAOTAX010000007.1 coordinate 24,381,711, forward strand.
CACTTCTTGTACTGAGTAGTCTTCTAATTGATACTTAATCCACAACGTCTGTGAACAACAGCTTGCGGCAGACATATACTCGGCTTCAGCAGTTGATAGGGCGATTGAACTCTGTCTCTTGCTCGACCATGAAACTAGATTTGGACCAAGGAAGTGACAGCCTCCACTCGTACTCTTCCTATCAATTCTATCTCCGGCATAATCCGCATCACAATATCCAATCAACCTGAAATCTTTACCTTTCTCATACATTAAGCAAAGATCAGTAGTACCTGCGAGATATCTCATAATTCTTTTAACAGCAATATAATGAGACTCTCTAGGATCGGCCTAAAACCTTGCACACAAGCATACACTGAACAAAATGTAAGGTCTACTTGCTGTAAGATAAAGCAAGGAACCAATCATCCCTCTATACAGGGTTTGATCCACCTTCTTACCAATTTTGTATTTAGACAAAAGGTTTGAAGGATGCATCGGGGTTGACATAGGTTCACTTTTTGCATATCAAATTTAGACAACAACTCCTTCACATATTTTTGTTGATGGATAAATATCTTCTCTTCGGGTTGCTTAACTTGCAACCTAAGAAAGAACTTTAACTCACCCATCATACTTATTTCAAACTCATTTTTCATAAGATTCTCAAAACTCATGAATAACTCTTTCGAAGTTGCACCGAAAATGATATCATCAACATAGATTTGAACCAAAATAAAATCTTTCTTAATACACTTCCTAAAGAGTGTTTTATCTACTTGACCTCTACTAAACCCACTCTCAATGAGAAAAGTACTTAGATGATCATACCAAGCTCTAGGAGCTTGCTTCAAGCCGTAAAAAGCCTTATGAAGTCTATAGACATGATCTGGATACTTAAGATCCTTGAAACCAGGAGGTTGCTTAACATAAACCTCTTCGTCTATAAAATCATTCAAGAATGCGCTTTTCACATCCATTTGAAAAAGCTTTATATCATGACTCACAGCATATGCAAGCAGTATCCTAATAGCCTCAAGTATTGCTACTGGAGCATACGTCTCATTGTAGTTTATTCCTTCTTGCTGATTATAGCCTTGTGCTACTAATCTTGCTTTGTTTCGACTTACTCTCCCTGATTCGTCTAGCTTATTTTTGAATACCCATCTAGTTCCTATGATGGATTTCTTTTCGGGTTTAGGAACCAATGACCATACTTTGTTCCTAGTAAATTGGTTCAGCTCCTCTTGCATAGCTAATATCCACGCTTCATCTTGAAGAGCTTCCTCAACTTTCTTAGGTTCAACTTTAGAAACAAATGCTACATTAGCTTCTCTTCTGAATTTTGATCTAGTTCTAACTCCTTCAGAGGTCTCTCCAATAATCAACTCTTCAGGATGAGAACTCTTATATCTCCAGTCTCTTCTTAATTCAAGAGTCTCCGAAATATTCTCATTCTTGTCCAACTGAGTTTCCGATGATGGAGCTTCTTTAATCTCACCTAAAGGCATTGTAGGAGTCTCTTCATCCGTATCATTTTTCTCACTTGGTTGAGCACTATCATCAAACTTGACATGGATAGTCTCCTCAACAGTCTTAGATGTAAGGTTATAAACTCTAAAAGCCTTTGATGATGAGGAATAGCCTAGAAATATTCCTGACCAGGTCTTTGAATCGAATTTATCCAACACCTCCTTTGTATTCAATATAGAACACTTGCACCCAAAAGGATGGAAATAGGATATATTTGGTCTCCTTCCTTTCCATAACTCATAAGGAGTCTTCTTCAACAAGGGTCGTATCAGTATCCTATTTTGAATATAACATGCTATATTCACAGCTTCTGCCCAGAAATACTTAGGAAGATTCATCTCACACAGCATAGTCCTAGCCATCTCTTGAATCGTCCTGTTCTTCCTTTCAAGAACTCCATTCTGCTGTGGAGTCCTCGGAGCAGAAAAGTTGTGGAAGATTCCATTCTCATTACAGAATATTCTAAACTTCTCATTCTCAAACTCTCCACCATGATCACTCCTGATACTGGCTATTGGCATTCCTTTTTCATTCTGTAACCTTTTGGAAAGGGTCCTAAAACACTTAAAAGATTCATCTTTATGTGAAAAAAACAATATCCAACAAAATCTGGTAAAATCATCAACAATGACAAGTCCATACTTCTTTCCGCCAAGACTTATTATCCTAGTTAGACCAAATAAATCCATGTGTAACAGCTCTAAAGGTCTAGATGATGTTACTGTATTTTTAAAAGAAAACGATGTTTTAACTTGTTTTCCTTTATGACAACTTTCACAAAAGAAATCCTTGTTAAAACTTATTTTTGGTAAACCTTTTACCAAATCATGCTTAAGCAATTTTGAAAGATGCTTAAAACTGACATGACCTAACTTTTTATGCCAGATCAGTCTTTCTTCTTCTCCTTTCTTCTTCTTCTTCTCCTTTCTTCTTCTTCTTCTCCTTTCTTCTCCTTTCTATTTCCTGTGTATTTCTCAAATTTTCCACATGCTTTTTCTTCAACAATTTGTATTGCTTCAGAATAGCATGGGAATCTTCGAGTAATTCAGAATATGCGTCTTGCAAATCTTTATATTCAGAAGTTACCTCTTCATCACTTTCCTCTTCAGCTACAAGGCATATATTCGCATGTTCTGATAACTCGGAGCACGTATCTGATTCGGATGAATCTAGATCCTCCCATGTTGCCATCATGCTTTTCTTGCCTTCTCTACTCTTCTTTGGTTTTTTCTTTAACATCGGACACTCGGACTTGTAATGTCCTGGTTTATTGCACTCGTAGCAAATGATGGATGACTTCTCGATATTCCCATCATCTTTGCTATTCTTCTTGAAGGTTGAAGTCCCTTTAGTCTTCTTCCTCCACATCCGTCTGATCTTCCTGGAGATGAAGGAGAGCTCGTCATCTTCTTCATTTGATTCTTGATCGGACTCACTGGAATCATCATTCTTTGATTCTTCTATCTTTAATGCTTTTGATGAATTCCTCTTCCTCTGAGCTTTGTGAGTCTTCTGTCCAGCCTTCAATGCTATTGACTTATCCCTTCTGGGCTTGTCTTCAGCATCGAGCTCTACTTAGTGTATCTTCAGCGATCCAAGCAATTCGTCAAGCTTTAATATACTCAAATCCTTTGCTTCTTGTACAGCAATGACCTTCGGTCTCCACCTCTTCGGTAGGCTCCTTAGGATCTTACGAACGTAATCTTGATTGTCGTAGGTCCTTCTGAGGGCTTTTAATCCATTAACAATTGTTTGAAATCTTCCAAACATTTGATCAATGGACTCTTCATCTTTCATCTTAAATAACTCGTACTGGTGCACAAGAATGCTTATCTTGGATTCTTTGACTTGATTCGTGCCTTCATGTGCGATGGATAATGTGTCCCACATCTCCTTTGTCGTATCGCATCCGTGGACTTTATCGTACTCACTTCTGCTCAACGCACAACTCAAGAAAAATTTTGCTTTCGAATTTAGTTGGAACCTCGCCTTTTGATCAGCCGTCCATCTGACTCGTGGAATCGGATTTTCGGCTTCATCCGCCAGAGTGTATGGTCGGTTCTCGATTATATCCCAAAGATCTATGTGAGTAGACTCGATAAACAATCACATCCGATCTTTCCAATAGTGATATTCACCGTTGAACGCTAGAGGCCTAGTGACTGAAGCACCTTCCGCTATGTATGTATGTGATGCCGCCATAATCTTTGATCCACACTTTGTTACAGTGATCCTTGGACACTAAGCTCTGATACCAATTGAAGTGAATCACACGTTAATACAATACTAAATAAAGATATATATATGGACAAGAAGGGGGGGTTGAATTGTGACTTCTTTTCGTTTAATCCCCTTTTCGAAAACTTGTGTATAATGCAAGATCGAAAATTGAAATGTAAAGAGATAGAGAGTAAAGAGGTTTCGACACATTAATTTTTATACTGGTTCACCCAAAACCGTGGGCTACGTCCAGTCCTCAGATCTCCTTCTGAGTTTTCACTAACTCTCAAAAGTTACAAGTATTCTTTATCTATGAGCCTCTTCAGGTCTCTTACAACCAGTATTCTTTCACATTTAGCCTCTATAGGCTATCTGTTCTTCTTTCAACTGAAAGAGTTTTTCGAGCTTTGTTATAGTAAAAAATAGCTCTAGTGTTTCGCACAAAAATAACTCTCAATAATTTCTGCAATCTTCAGTAACTTTGCAATCTTCAACTTCGACTCGTATTTATAGCCTTCGTCTTCAACTGCTTCTTGATAACTGCTTCTTGATTCTTTAAAGAAATGGTTATACAGTTGAGTTCTGTAACTAACTCAGACTGTTCGTGTCTTGCTTCTTGCGTCTGCTTTTATCTTTGACTTCCGTCTACTTTTTTGCATCTACTTTTTGCGTCTGTTTTTTGCTTCCGTCTTTATTATTTGTTCGTCTGTATTCCACTTGCGTCTGCTCTTCCTTGCATATGCTTTTTCTTGTGTCTACTTTTCACTTGCGTCTGCTTATCACTTGCGTCTCTATTATTTGTTCCTCATCAAAATTATGTTCGTAAAGTCATTTTCATTTTGACTTAACAAAATCCACTTTGTGTTTTCTATTACTCCATGTGAAATAATTACCAAGAGCTAGGATATCAACCAGATAAGCTTCTTCAATGTATGTCCTTATCTTATGACAAGGACATGTTGTA